>JAMYIC010000097.1:0-29935 GCA_024112705.1 Microcera coccophila
CTAGGACGAAAGTGGAACATTAAGGGCAGCCTTTGGGCACTCAAGGGGATAGGTAATGATCCCCCCGCCATCCAAGTGACCCCGCCAACGCCGAAATCGCGACGGATGGCCACTGCCATCAGCCAAACCTCAAACCTTCTGCCTTTTGCTGATCTTCGACATCATCACTGCCTTATCTTCGGGTATTTGCAACATGCACCTGCTTGAGCCACCTCAGCCTTGCGCTACTCGTCGGCGCCGAAGGGATGGCCCTTCTGTATTGTGATTGTTGTTTCAGTTATTGAAAGCTTTCGTTTCCCCCTCTCCATCGACGCCACGACGCTTCTTTCAACATCCTTTGCATAGCTGCCTATCAATACGACATTCTTCGCACGCCGCAATGGATAACGACCTGTTGACCGATGCGGTTGCTACTATCCATATAACTGACGATGACATTTCCAATTCCGATAAGCTCGTCACCACCTTCGTCCAGCTGCCTCCCGAGCTCATCGACGTCATCCTCTCCCACCTTTCTCCCGACGAGCTTGTTACCCTCTCCGCTACATGCCACAGCCTTCGAAAACATGCTCTGTCCGATCTCCATTGGCATACGCTTGTTCAGCAGAATGTCCCTGGTGTCACGCTCGTGAACCCAGGGCCATGCGCGACCTACCACGATCTCTACGTTGCCCATGACCGCTACTGGTTTCTGCCCAAGCACAAGCTCTGGTTTTGTGACCGAGATCTCATGGGGAAATTGATCATCGTCCGGTACGATCCACGACGTGGTTGCATAGAAGGCTATCAACTACTAGCCGAGGGACGAGGGACAGCGGAAGCGTGGGCAGGAGGAGATGGTCGCGTCATCATTAACGGCTTTGAACCTCGAGTCAGGCTCCACCTGGACAAGCCAACATTGCAGTTCCGGGCAAAAAAGGCAGCCCATGAGGATACTCGGTTCGGTGCTGATCGCTACGCCAATCGCTACGCCGATGATATGCCCATGCAGCTGGACGACCAACTGGAGGCTGTCTTTTGTAACTTTCTCTTGGCAAAGGCTTTAGATGAGGCGTCGGTAGAGCTTTTATTCCACCAAGGGTACCCTTATGGCCGAGTTTGGCCCCCTCCTGCCATTCCCGCCCACGAGCACGTTTCTGGAGTTAACTGGGATGACGAGCCCAACATAGATGATGAGCGTTGCCCTAGACACAGGTCCGAGGTATCTGACCAAGCGTTTAGAATCAGACAATGGATGGAAATGGCGGGAAGCCCAGCTATTGCTGGTTTTGCTCAGGCGAGATTTGACCAATTTCCTGCAAACATGGGAGTGATGCCCATGCTTGCGGCGATGCAGCCCACCACAGCATTGACCGGGTTCGGTTTCTCCGGTATACACCTCGGTGAAGAACTAATTACGTACTCGACTCTCGACCCTGTTCTATATACCCCGACACCTCTGAAGCCATGGAGAGGCATATGGGTCGGCGACTACAGTGGTCATGGTTGCGAATTCATATTGATCAACCAACCTG
This sequence comes from Microcera coccophila, assembly GCA_024112705.1. Classification (NCBI taxonomy): domain Eukaryota; kingdom Fungi; phylum Ascomycota; class Sordariomycetes; order Hypocreales; family Nectriaceae; genus Microcera; species Microcera coccophila. Next base: position 1,515 of record JAMYIC010000097.1, read on the forward strand.
ATGACCCACCCGCTACAGATGCCGAGTTGGGTCTGGCGCGTGAGGAATCAGAAACCGACGAGCAGTGGGAGGAGAGGAGGACCGCCAGGCGGATCCATCGAGGACGACTAGAAGCCATCAAACTCACCGGCGACCCTAATGTGCCCCGGGGAGAGTACACTTTTATCGCCGAGGACCTGGGACCGGATGGATTCGTCCAGGAGACGAATGATCACCCTTTTACGGCAGTGAGAACTGTCAAGAGCCTGGGCCATGTAGCAGATGTTGGCTTTATGGACGGTGAGTCCTGACGCTACAGCCTTGAGGATCCCCGCTGATTTGGTCTAGATAAGTACGTTGAGTGTCATTTGTTGCTGGTTAGCCATGACCGACTTGCACAGCACTGGCTTGAGTTTCAGCACATTAATTACTTTCAGAGAGTTGACATCGATAGCTTTTTAACTCCTCAATAGATGTAAACGATTCGATCACCTTTCAATCCTCCTCTCTCTCTAATTCCTTGTACCATCTACTATTCAATCGTGTGCTCCATCTTCTTATCTATCCCTTGTCGGATCCTACCAGTGCTCATGACGTTCTTTGTCTCTCAGACACACTTCCGATTAACAGCTATCTCTCTCGGGCTATTCCTTGCTTCATCGCCTCTACCCCTGTCTCCATGCTCAGCGCCACTCAAGGCTCATGTGAACCCAGCCAGCGGTGATGCTCGCCTCGGTCAAAGAATCAAGTTTGGCAAGAAGTGAGAAGTTAGCACAAACCGCATGATGAACGGACATGTATTCAAAAGAAAGAAAAAAAATCTTGAAGTCTAAGAAACCATCGAGCGAGACGGTGAGCCACTCGTCCCACCATGTCCATACCAAGCCTTGCCCCGAGGAAACAGCCTTTTCAACATGTATGATTTGCTGACTGGGAGTACGGACGTCCGGAGATGGCGAAAGTTTGACCCCTTTCTGGGCCTCCGGACTTAGAGTTCAGGATGTAGGGCTTTACCCAGATGAGGCTTTTGGATGTGATTCGCGCCCAGCTGATACATACTTTAGCCATTTTCAAAGCGCTCAGGTTCGCACGTGCAGAGCCAGTCTTCTTGGAGGCTGCGCAGCAGCACGTCTCACTTACACGAGCCGAGGCGGTGCTTGTTTATCTTATCGATCGGGAGCTCGCTCTTGGGCATCGTCATGTCGTATCTTGGTCCTCAAAAGTTGTCAGATCTGTTACTCTCTCGCCCAATGTACAATAACTGTGGTCGTTTGCAACGGTCAAGAAGTCGTGATGAACCTTTCTCCTCGTTATCAAGGCTGGTCATCAATCAAGAGGCTGGAACAGAGTTTGCTTACCTGTCCTGTCTTCCTCCATGTTCAGAGTTTCCCACAGTATCACAGGTAAACTCTTTTCCAGAAAATCACGCTCGCTTAAAGAGTGTCTTCTCGTGCTTCCCATTTAACCTGTCTTTCCCGTTCAATCTTCACTGATCTTCGTCTTCATCTCTGCCCACTCTCGTCAGCTTGAATCTCCCACAAACGCCCAGTCTCCAAACCCCCTGGACCTGATTGACTCCGTCCCAAAGACTTTCGCTCACAATATTTCGCGATAAATACAATGGAATCCGCAATCAACACCATTCCGTCTCCCGTCCAAACTCGACCAGTTACTTCAAATTGGTGGGAGGCCGACCCTACCAATAGCCCAGTCCATTACTTTCTCGTATATGGCATCCTCGCCTTCTTTTTTCTCTCCTTCTTTGTTATTGTCCTTATAGACTTGAAGCGCAAGAACAAGGAAGGAGAACTGAAGGACACTGGCCGGGGCTTCCTCTGGTTTCTCCTTACTCTGATCAAGCTCCCCATTCTTGTCTTCACCAAGGACAACTTCGCTATAATCGGAAATTGGATTGCCAACCTCTTCCGCTCAGACAAGAAATACTGTGTGAGGAAGTCCGATGTCTCTATAGTTGAACGGGCTTTCGATTCCGAAGCGATCATAGCCCGCCTTGCCGCGAAGGATACGCCTCTGCCGAATATCGAGCCATCGACAAGCCTCAAGGAGAAGAGCGTCGTCATCAAAGAAACCACTGTCAAGATCTCGTACGACTTCCAAAGCCCAGCCGACTGCACTACAACAAGTTGCCAGGCCTCATGTTCGATCAACAATAACAACTTGGACGTTGGATTCCCGGCCTCAGACAACGGTGTCTTTATGGTTGGAGACAGCTTTGTCCAAGCAACTCTGGACCGTCCTCCAAATGTGTAGACGACTTCAGCGGATTCATCACGCGGATGTGATACGACCCTCTGACATCAATCATTCAAAAGATGAGGGAAAGCCGTCCCGGACGAGTTTCAGGATCTTAGTCATCTTGTCCCAGTCTTGTTTGTATAGTATTGGATCTGCTGTGGGGGAGGGGGGCGAAGCGGGATAGGATGTATATTATGATGGCGTTTACGGGAAGAATTCGAATTGGGGTGGGTGAAAAAGGGTTCAAACTGCTTAGTTCTGATGTTCATTGAACTTTTTTATCCAACGGTGCATGAGCGAAGGCAGCCTGGCCAAGTGCAAACTCTTACCTCAGAGTGACGGAATTGGGCAGCGTTTATGGCATCTATCGTGCATCTATCGTGTCTTGGTTCGATTTAAAGTAGAAATAGCTTCGGGCTTCAGAGGTTAAGAAGCTAAAATTATGCTAAGCCGACACTAACACGGGAATGGAACGCGCTTCTACTGTAACGGCAGCAGATACGACGAGAGCGCTGAAGGATCTTGGAGAAGCCAATTTAGAACGTGGGGCTGCCTCATCCTGCTCCATCCTAGTCAAACACCGGCATTCCCCTCCTGATATAAATTCACCGATACCGACCGACCTTGAGTTCTCGAATACTAAGAAAAACAAAGGGATCATCTGCGGCCGAATAAATTCGAAGTAATGGAAGCGTTCCGACGGTTGGTTAGCGCCTATAGGCGACGAGGTCAACATCCCTATGTTCAAGGAGATGAGATCTACCCCGTACACCGTTTTGACGATGGAAAGTCCTTCCGAGAGCTCGTTTTGACCTGGACTCTGTGCTTTAATGATGTTCTCGATGCCGACAAACTTCATGTTTCTTTGTCGAGACTCTTGGAGATTGGAGACTGGAGAAAGCTAGGTGGTCGACTACGTCGTAAAGTAAGTTTGCGTCAGCGATTTTGTTTGCTAGATTTGCTTGACTAACGACGCCGTCTCCTAGGAGAATGGGAGGTTGGAGGTCCACGTTCCGAGGACCTTTACGTCGGAGAGACCCGGTGTCGTCTTCACTCACCAAGTGTTTGATTTGAAGCTTGAAGAGCACCCGCTAGCGTGTCGGTTTCCTCGTGGTACCGAAGGACCATCCATTAAACCCGGGCCGCCAGAATTTAGGCCATTCGCGGCCAGACCTGATGCTCCGTCAACCATCGAGGAGTTTCTCAGCCTGGACGTTCCCCAGCTCTCATTGCACATCACTTCGTTCGAAGACGCCACGATCGTTGCCCTCTCCTGGCCGCACACGTTGATGGATGCCGTAGGACAACAACAACTCCTCGAGGCTTGGTCGCTTGTGCTGGCAGGTCGAGAATCGGAAGTCCTACCAGTCTTGGGTTCACAGGAAGATGCCATGTTTACGTTGATAGACGCTCAGGTTCCAGAGGAAGAGCAGGAGGATTTCAAGTTGAGTCCAAAACGGCTAGCCGGGCTGGGCATGATAATCTTTGCGCTTCGCTTCATATGGGACATGTTTTGGAACCCACGAATGGAGACAAGAGGGATCTTCATACCAAAGGAGATGGTCGAAAGGATGCAAACGCAGGCGCGAGAGGAAGCAGCCCTTGCAGTCGAGACCAACGCCGAGAAGCCATTCGTGAGCGATGGAGACGTGCTGACAGCGTGGGCAACAAGCATGATAGCATCTTCGGAGCCCAAACCACGACCGATGACTGTCATGAGCGCTCTGAACCTGCGGTTTTGGATGCCATCGCTTTTGCAGTCAGGGGGAGTCTACCTCCAAAACATGGCCATGGCGTCATATATGTTTCTCTCCTCGACGGCGACCAAACAACCAATCGGCCAGATCGCACTGAGCCATCGACAGCATCTCAAAGAACAGGCAACAGAAGCACAGCTTCGCTGTTTCGTGCGCACTATTCGCAATGAGACTGAAGCTGGTCGCGACCCATCGTTCCTCTGCGGTCAGCCCGACGCGATGCTGCTTATTTTTAGTAACTGGACCAAGGCACGCTTTTTCAACGCAGCGAACTTCAGCGCTGCACTGGTCCGTCAGGGTGAGAGCGCCGAGACGAGAAACAACCCTCTGGGTACGATGATTTACATGCACTCCCTGGTGTTGAAGCCGCCTCCAACAATGAGGAATGTGGTGGTGATAGTTGGCAAGGATCACGGAGAAAACTACTGGCTGATGGGAACCCTACTGCCGCGTGCCTGGGCCAAGATTGATGAGTACCTAAAGGCGATGTAGTTATGGGCTGATTGCGTTAGGGCCTTGGGAAGCCAGGAGGAAGTGCTGAGACGTATGGTCGATGAAGTATCGCCGTGTAGGTTCCTCATCGGATAGAAGACAGAGGTTGACGTAGGTGTCACTTGGCTACTGGTGGTCGATGAGAGTTAGGGCTCGGTTGAACAGTTTGACACAAGTCTCTCGCCATTGGTTCGGCGATGAATAGAGGTCAAAGTTTCGGGTAAATTTGTTGTCTCAGAGACGAAGCGAACAGTAATTGCGAGGTAAGACTGTATCACCTGAATTCAAGATGCAGTAGCTCCACCTGGAGGCAGGCCCTGGTGCTGTTCGCTTCGGCTCCAGGCCATCGGGACCTGGGGAAGGAGCTGCTAGACACTAACTGGCAGCTGTAAATTAGATAATTATGGTGGTGTCAAGGGTTAGTGACGTACTACGAGCTCAATTGGTCTAGCACCCTTACCTAATACGGTACTTTCATACCGCAGTCGCCGCTTTGCCTATCCAGGTTCGCAATGGCAGGAACGGCAATCGTCGGCGCGGAAGGTACGATGCCTTAGTCGCCGACCTGCCTCAAGACTCGGTATAGAAAATCGTGTCTCGGGGACTTTCTTCAACTCTCCGTCGTCCTTACAAGAGGTCTCGTGGAACATCTCGGTGTCTTTCTTCACCGCTCTCGCTAACTTTCCCGTCACCATGCCAGGTTGACGTCTCCCCAAAGTTTCCGGGGCCAATGTCCCAAAATCCTCTCAAATCTTTCTTTTGCCCTCGTCATCGTACACCATCGGAAGATAGTGTCTGATAGCGGCTGTCGTGATAACGGCGAAACCGCTCGACCAATGCATCTGCTACGAGGGAAAAAAGTTATCAATCAATAGTCACAGACCGCTATCCATGGTTCTCCGTTTCGACGATATTCGCGCCGCTGTCATGTCTTGAGAACCCTCTGATCAAATTTCGATCCATCTCGCTCCTTTCAACAATTGCCTCTCCCTATTTTCGAACCACACCCTCAGAACCATGTTCTCACGTGCATCACCACCACGGCGTCTCCATCAACAGCTCCTCAAGTCACGATCGCTCCCTGCCGATCAAGCCCTTGTAAGAAAGCGCCCTGGTTTCTTCGAGGCTACAACATCGAGATGGAGTACTGGCGCCGCGAGGGCAACTTTGAAACCAAAGCCTCTGCATATCCCTTCTCTGGTGTTCATCGCTAGTTTTGGCCTTCTTTCCATCGCTTACGGTATTTCCCAAACCTCACCAGCCCAATGCGACGCACCGCCTCGCCCTGACAGGTCGGACGATCGGGATCCCAACCTCCCTCGATTTCGTTTATCAGAGATTCGCAAACACGATGGAAAATCAGACCAGCCATGGGTGATCAAGGACGACAAGGTCTACGACATCACCGATTGGGTTCCCGCTCACCCTGGTGGAGAGGTCATTCTTCGAGCAGCTGGTGGCTCGATTGATCCCTACTGGAACATTTTCTCCATTCATAAAACCCAATACGTCTACGACATACTGGCACAATACCAGATCGGCCTTGTGCACTCAGCCGACCTTGTAGATGGAAAGCCCGCCCAAGAGCAGATTGAGGATCCCTTCTCAGATGATCCAGAGCGTAGCCCAGCTTTGATTGTTAGGACGGCCAAGCCTATGAACGCAGAAACACCTGACGAAGCTGTGGTGGCCGACTTCTTTACTCCCAACGATCTGTTCTACGTTCGTAATCACATGTGGGTCCCCAAGGTGGAAGACAGCCCTGACAAACCCATCCTTACAGTCGAGTTGACAGACGGTACGACCAAGGAATTCACCTTGAACGACCTCAAAACCAAGTTCAAACCCTTCAAAGTGACGGCTGCTTTGCAATGTTCTGGGAACCGGCGAAAACACATGAGCGATGGGTCCGGACGCAAAGCTAATGGGCTTCCATGGAACGTTGGTGCCATCTCGAATGCTTGCTGGGAAGGCGCACTCCTGTCCGATGTATTAGCGGACGTCGGCTTCGACATATCGTCGGGCATAACGGGTACCAGCGAAGCAAAACACGTTCAGTTCTCAGGTCTCGAAGCCTACGGCGCGTCCATCCCTCTCAAGAAAGCCATCGATCCACAAGGCGATGTCATCTTAGCGTACTCAATGAATGGCCAACCTCTTCCACGCGATCATGGCTTTCCCCTGCGAGCGATTGTTCCTGGTCACGTAGCTGCGCGATCTGTCAAGTGGCTTAGCCAAGTTACTTTGAGCGACGAGGAGAGCCACAGCCAGTGGCAAAGAAGAGACTACAAATGCTTTGGGCCAAACCAGATACATGTCAACTGGGACACGGCACCAGCAATTCAGGAATTGCCGGTTCAAAGTGCCATCACAGCTTGCAAGCTGGGAGAGTGGAAAACGTCAGATGTGAGGAAGTCGGAGAAGGATGAGAAAAGCGAGAAGAGTCAGACAAAAGCAAGGAACGAAGAAATAACATCGCCCGCTCAAGAGGTCTCATTGTCGGGATATGCTTACTCCGGCGGCGGGCGCTCCATCATCCGCGTCGACATATCCCTTGATGGCGGTAAATCGTGGACGCAAGCTGAAATTTTACCCGATTGCGTTACCAAGGAAGGCAGCCCATCCCCATGTTTGGGTCATGGTGCCTGGTCTTGGAGGCGTTGGAAGTACGACGGAATAGTTCCCCTAAATGCTTTCGAGCCGGTCCAGCAAATGGAAGGAGATGGGAGCCAGCAGAAGAAGGGATGCGCTACATTCGTTGTCAAGGCGACAGATGAAGCTTACAATACCCAGCCAGAGAGTCATGCTGCGACGTGGAATGTTCGCGGAAACCTTGCCACAGCCTGGCACCGCCTCAAGGTCGCGTCGGAGTATCCTATTGATTCGGACACGGGCAAGAGTTCGACAGAGCGATGAGGGTGAAGATTGGTCTCTGTCAAGACTTGGTCATGATGTTGCAGGGGAAAATGACATGTATGTGGTGGTTATCTTCAACGGTCGACTACATGTACCAAACTATGTAATTTAGGAAGCGGCCTCAATGTTATAATACTTCAAACTTGGCGTTCATCGAAACTTAGATCAGGTTGCAGCACAAGGCCCAGTAATTAACTACTGTCTAAACTATTGTACATCTCATCCGAGACGCATTTATAAAACACCACCGGACTATGTCTTGTATCCCTTCGCCCTCCATCTAGCTGATGTAGTGATACAAATCAATCTCTCCTTGTATATCTCCAATTTGGTCGAGGCAGGAATTCTGCACACCAATCGCAATAGTGGGTTTCCCAGGACTGAAACTCATTGGTACGCATGTGCTTTCAATAGTCCTCATCCTCATCGTCGGTGAAGTATTCAAACTCTTTTGGAAGCTTGGCCTCTTCATCACCCTCACCATCCTCATCAACAGCCGTCAACACTCCAGCAGCCGCGGCTGCTCCAGACCCGGGAGCGTCACTTCCAATACCTGGAAGATCACCAAGACCGAACGCCCGTCTTTCCTGGTTCTGGCTGCGGAGCAGTTGATCCACGACTGGGTTACCAGTAGAGCTGCCCCGCGACTCAACGAGGCCTTCCAAAAGAGAGCGCGCAGCGTTATTAGACCTGCCCGATCGACCCGTCGTTTGCCCAGCGACAGGTGCACGCTCGGTGGTAACTTTCTTGAGTTTCTCCTCAATCAACGACTTCTTGTCCTCAGGCTGAGTGTCATGGAGCAACAAGGGACCACCCGTCGGCTGTGCGCTATGTTAGCAATCAAGAAACAAGGTGTGGATCGAGGCAGTATACCTTCTTGACAGGCTTGTACCGACCGGACGGGAAGCTGATATACTTGAGCTGGCCCGGAAGAACTCGGCTGATGTTCTCTATCTCATAACCAACCTTCTCCTTTTCGGGCTTCTTTTTGGTGTCGCCTGAGGCTGCAGTGTCCTTGTCTTCTCCCTCCTTCTTTTCTTTGCTCTCCTCAGACTTCTTCTCCTCGTCCACATCCATCTTCTCGAGCCCCTTAGGCGCAGGAGTATCAATGTCCATACTCTCTCGGCGCTGGGCACGCTCCTTCTTCTGTGCGCGCCGTTTAGCCTGAGCAGTAGTGGAAAGAATAGCAGTAGCAATCAGAGCGGGTCCCTCCTCGGCCTTGACCTCTTGCTCGGGTGGGTAGTCAAACAGACTGGGTCGTGTAGCACAGTGGAACTTGAAGTCGGGCATCTCGAGATCGTGATCCAAGCCGATAATAGAGGTGGGCGAGAAGCTTAGGGAGAGGAAATGAGTGAAGGGGAACCAGTACCAGTACTGAGTGAAGACTGCCATGCCAACAATGCCCGCCATGTTGAGGTTACCAGTCTGAGTCTGAAGTCCGATAGTGCAGTTGCGGCCACCAGCATCGATAATGCCGAGGGCCAGAGCCGCACCAAACTTGGTCATGGCATCCTCATGTCGGTCGCCGACCACCTTCTTGAGAGTCTTACGGATAGATGAGACCTTGGGGTTCATCACCTCGTTCTGCTGAACCAAAATCATGGCGAGAGAAATTAGAGCACCCTGCCGCACAAAGTCGGTAGGATCCTTCATCATGGGCTCAAGCAGATCAATAGCCTCGTCGAGGCCAGTACCGGCGCAGGAAATACCCAAAGCCATAGCAGAGCCATAACGCACGTGAGGGTTGTAAGACTCGGAGAGCAGTTCGACCATTCGAGGAACGCTTCCAGGCTTGCGGAAGAGGATGAAGCCAAGGCTCATGACTGCGATGCGGCGCACGTCATCGTTGACATCGCTGACGGCGATGTGCAGGAGCTTTCGAATTGCCTTGTTGCTGCCAGTACCACAATAAGCCATGGCTACTGTCATGATACCTCCGTATCTCAGAGTCGGGTCAGGATCATTCCAGAGAGCTTCAACGAGGGAATCGGCTCCTTCTTGACGGCCAAACATTATCAGAGCCATACCAATAGCCAAACCTCGGACGATCTTCTCGTGGGTAGTTTCGTGAGCATAAGTGATCATGTCTTCAATGGCTTTGATGTTTCCCGTGCCGAGCATGATCAGACCCATGGATAAACCAACAGCTTCGCCGTTCAGAGCAGAATCCTGGAAGAGCACTTCCTTGAGTTTCTCAAAGACATCGGTATCACCAGTTGCCATACCAGCAATACCTAGGCCGAGGGCACCGCCATGCTGAACGACCTCTTCTTCAGCCTGACCAAACTGAGTCTTGAGATATTCGAGCGCATCCGCACCGTGGTTAGCATGGATAAGTCCGTAGGCGTAGAGAGCACCTCCTTGGCTAAAGATGGAGCCACTGGCAAGACCGCCTGCTCGAGGGAGATAAGGTTCGAGCAATTTTCTAGATTGTGATAGGTTTCCACGATGGATAACACCCAGTGCAGCAGTAGCGGTGAATTTGGACCAGTTGACAGCCTTTCCAAGCCATTCCAGGTTGTCGCGGAAGAACTTGTCGTTAGTGGTACCCTGGTTCATGAAGGCGTTGCAGAAGGTGACAGCAGTATGGAAGATGGAGTTGCGGCCTTCCAGACTGTCCCGTACCTTGTTGAGGATAATTGTATCAGTGCGGTTGTTTCGGTAGAGGAATTCGAGGTTCAGTCGGATAGTCTTGCTGCCGTCCAGAATAGAACGGATATTGCGGTAGGCCTTTGCAACCTCCTCCGAGAGCTCATCCTCGGAGTCCTCTTCATCTTCTGATTCCTTGTTCTCCAAGAGAGGCTCGTTCTCACTGGACTTGTCTCCGCCCTTGGCAGGCTCTTCTTTTTTGGGAGGTTGGCCCGATGGGAGGGAAGCCAAGACCTTGCCCAAAAACTCTTGAGTTCCATTATCGTAAAGATCAAAGGCGATTTGGTACGCGTTCGCTATCGACGAGCGGTCACCGTTATCGACGAGGTTTCGAAGCATGCGGGAGGCTTCATCGTCCGAGTTGAGGTAGACGACGCACTTGGCGATGGCAAAGTAATCAGGGTTGGGGATCTCGTTGAGAAGATCCAAGATCAACCTCAAGATTTCGGTGCGGAAACTTCGCTCTTGAACAATATCCATGCAAATACCAAGGGTGTATTCCATCAATTCCTCGGCAGGACCAACTGAGCCTTCTCGAGGCTTGCTCTTAGAGTTCTTCTCATCGTCGCTAGCTCGCTTGATGACCCGTCGAAGGACCTCGAGATTTTTGGCCTCTACAGCAATACCAACCACTTGCCTGTATCGGCCCTGCTTCAGGCAGCTCTCAAATAAGCGCTCAATGACCCTTTGCAGGGAATCAGTGGCCTGGTCGGGAAGCTCAGCAATGGATCCGGATCGCCCCTGCTTAAAAGCTGGCTGAAAGGTGGCCTCGAGCATTGTATTGTCGATGGAATCTCGGGAGAGGAGCGACTTGGAGGGGAGTGTCGTTTGCGAGAAGGGGGTGGTAGGCGACATGACGACAGCACCATCAGATCCGCTCGTGAAGCTCGTAGAGAGCTCGGGAAGGTCGGCGCTCTTGGAAGCTTTGGCGGGCGTCTTTTTGGCAGCGGTCACGGCGATGTACTGATCGACACACCTCGAGATGATCGTCTCCTCAAACTCACCGGGGGAGTCAAGCTTGAAGAGGTCTCCAGCTGCGAGGGCAAATATCATGCTGTCGTTGTAGGCCTGGAGGTGGTAGTAGACCTTTGCGAGGACGAGGGCGGCCAGTTGGCGCTCGGGAAACGACTCGTCTTCATAAAGAGCCTCACTTGATAGGGTCAGCATTTAGGAGGGGGACGATGTGAAAGAAGAGAAGCATACAGCTCGCTCAGAGCACCAGCAACCTCGGTCCAGACAGTGTCAATGTCATCGTTGAGGGTCTGGAGGGCGAAGACCTTGAGCTCGGGTTCCTCGTCGGCGAGAAATGCCAGGACACCTGTCGCGGTAACCAGACCAGGCATCTTGAGAGCTTGCGACGAAGCAGATGGCGAGGGAGACGAGGCTGGTTCGGGGGTTGGCCGATGTTGGAGGTTTTGAAAAAGGGCGACTGAGAAGGGGGCCAGATGGCGAGAAGGCCCCGATCGTTTGCTAATTAGAGGATTGATGATGGCGATTGTGGGAGATGTAGTGGAAAGAAAGGATGATGGATCGTTGGTTGTTTTGCCAGAGGGCCCAGGCACGAGCAGATCCACGCAACCACGTCAGGAAGCTCTCTGCCTTCGCCGTCGGGCACGGACCAACCAGAGAGCTCAGTGTGTGCCGAAATATCTGCTTACGTAAGGAGGCGGCTCCAGACCAGATGCCGATGGAAAAAATCGAGATGGGTTTGAAAGCACGTGACGGGTAGGCTTAGCAGGCTGGCCAAGCAGAGTAGTAGGGGGGCTTTTAAGACGGCCAGAATAGAAAAAGGCACGACAAGTTACAAATGCTGACCCACGTCTGGCTCGGTTGGACAAGGGTACTGCAGCCAAGTCAAGCTTGGAACGACGAACTGCTCCCAGGACAAGGGACGGGTAAAGGTGTCCCGTAACAGCGGCCTCGTGCCGTGGTTCAAAGATCGATACGTGGCACATACCGACACCACCTAGACCAACAAAACGAGCAGTAACATGTCCACAGGGATGGATGGATGGATGGAGTAGAGATTTTACTCACGCGGCTCGAGAACCCAAAGATCTGGCTCCAGATGACCCGCATAAGGAAGAAGTAACGTCAACATACGTAAATAAAAGCACCCCACGATCGATGTTAACATGGGCACAACGCCAAAAGAGCGCGCATCTCATCGAGATGGATGAAACCGATGACACTGCTAGGGTTGGGTTGTTGGCCACGTCTCCACCCGTAACTTCCAGGGCATCCATCCGCTAAGAAAACGCGTCCGCAGTGCTAGCCGTCCACTGTAAACTCGCTCTAGACGACTAGCGCAAAACAGCTCGAGGTTGTGAAAAAAAGTTGTGTCCATGGCGCATTCATCCCTGAGTCCATCTGCCTGGTTGCATATTTCTGTTTCTTTGTCCCGACGACAACGCTGCAAGAACATTAGCCATCTGAGACGCACGGCAGCGCAGGCAAAATCCGACCAATTCGGCTCCTGTATGCTATTGCCTGGGCATCGTATCCGCTGCTACTGTCACTCGATTACTCGTCCAAGCAATCCTCAGCCTCGCCCCAGGGCCAGTGTCCCACACGCCCGCGACTGCGTAATGATGGCCGTTTGCGACGCATACCTCCCGCGACCAACCACCACCTGAACCACCACGGCATCCATCTCCCTCCTCTCCGCGATCTCGTCGCGTCTATGGTCTGTTGTCAGGCGATCAATTGCCCTTGAGTTAGTCCTGGATAGCCGTCGCCTCGTCTGGCGTCGACAGGACGCACGCCGTCCAGGACGAGACACGCACATACTCGCCCAACATGGACCTTCGTTCCGTTCTTAATACGTCGGATAATGGCGACCGCGGGCCGAAACATGCCCCTCCAACGCCTCAACAGCAGCACCAGCATCAACAGCAGCATCAGCATCAGCGGCCGCCATCGCAACAACCTCATCCACCTCAGAACCCGGCCCAATATGGGTACCGAGAGTACGGCCGTCCGCAGCTACAGCCTTCACCAGGCAAACCCCCAACTCAGGACTACCCCCATCCTCATCCTCATCATCAGCAGCAGCCTCCTCCCGGCGCGTATCCTCCCCCTTCGCCCTACCAGACTCCGGGACCGTATCCTGGACGCCCTGCGCCGCCTCAGCTCCAGTCGGCAAATTCATTTCACGATGCGCGCTCCCCAGGCCCACCCATACCGATTCAATCACCCTACCGACCCGCAACGACACCCTCCGCGGTCCAGGCGACTGCTGGATACCCGTTTCCTCCTACACAACCACCCCCAGAATTGAGCAGTCCGGTTCAACGCCATCAGTATCCGCCCGCGCAGTATTCACACCAGAGGAGTGAGAGCTTCAATCAGAGTGTGGCAGGGCACCCTGCTGGCCCATATATGCAGCAGCAGCAGCACTCCGTCTCACAAACACCACCAGTTCCTACACCCGGTGGTTCACAAGCGTATATTCACCAACGCTCCCACTCAACCCATTCCACTCCCACGCCAACTTCAACACAGAGCCAGCATCCTTACGGTCCGCCTTTTGTGCACGGGAGTCCCGTTGCCGCAGCTCGCCCACCGCCCGGAGAGTATAATCGGCCGCCTAGTCAGCCACCAACCCCCATCGGCCCTCCATTGTCCGCCGTATCAAGACAATCCTCTGGTGCAGGACCCTACGCTCAGCCGTCGAGCCCGTATCAACAAAGACTCTCATCCGTTTCCAGTGTTCATGTTGCGCAAGCACAAGCACAAGCACAAGCCTCCCCACAACTGCCTCCACCGCCTAAACGTATTTCTAATAGCTTTGAATCGCCCACTCCTGCTCCCGACGTACACCGACGATCCCTTTCCCAGAGTGAGCGAGAACAGAGTGTCTCCGTCAGTCCCAAGACGCGAGTTCACTCACTACAAAGCAACTATTCCCAGCCCGCCATCCCTATCGAGGTCGAGACGAAGGCGGCCGCGGCCGATACGAGGATGTCGATTGACTCCGTCACACCAGCGAAGCGAAAGCTAGAGGATCGTGACTTAAGCCCGAAAGAGCTGGAGCACAGAGAAACACGGCCACCTCCGGGTGAGATCAATGGTAGTGACGTCTCCAGCAACGCTCGTGTTCTATCGTCTTCAAACTCCCCGACTATTGCGCGCAAGAAGCGACTTCGACGGCCGCAGCCGCCCGTCTGGGCTCAGAGTGCCCGAAGTTTGGGGAATAAGATGCCAAATCATGCCAATTTCGTCCTACAGAAAAGAGTTCACGCACACATCAACGGCAAGCAAGAAGAAACCGCCAGGCCAGATCACACGAGCCGGCATGCCTCTCCAGCGGCGACAAGGGCCAGCCAAAGTCAGGTGCAAGCCGCGCCGCCCGTCGAACCTGGACCGCGGGACTTGCTCGGAGCATGGGAACCTTGCATCACGGGCGTCAAGCCCTACGAAGAAATATCCAAGCTCGTCACTGATTTTCTCTTCATCCATGTTATCAACAGCGGAGATTTGCAGGAGATCACTGGCCGGGGCATTCAATTTGAGATTGAGGCTAAGCTTGGTACTCTCATTGATAAAGATACGAACCATCGAGTTGACAGATGGCTTGATTCAGAATGCGTATTGCGAGACAGTAACAGGATCGCCTTCAGAAGCAGCATGACCGAAGTAAGCATAGCAGCTCCATAGAATAGTGGCTTTTAACTAACTTTGACCCAGGCGCAACACAAGTACTTCAACGATTTCTTGAACCAGATGGTTATCCAAACCGACCCTCGAGCTCCTCATGGTGGGAATCGCGTTCAGGTTCATTACAAGCATCGTCGAGAAATTGATCGCTTCTTCGAGCTGCCTATGGAACTTCATGGTCACGTTCCTGGCTGCATGCGTTCCCGCCTTGGCTCACGAAGCAAGAGCATCCGTGTCAGAGTGACCCACGACCAGAAGACGGGGGAGGTTATCAACAAGATCATCAAGGCTCGTGTGGCAGATATCAATATTCATCTGCCCACGTGCCCCATGGATTGTAGAATCAGCATCAATCTCGAGATGCAGTGGGACGGTCCTGTAGAGGATTTGGAACGACTTGCGGGAGGCCAGGTTGAACGACAGCCTGATCGAAACAAGGACCGAGTCAGCTACACGCATGGGCATTATCAAATTGACCTTACGCAGGTCACACAGACGATAAGTGGTCCAGGAGTAAGTCAAATAGAACCCGAGCCTCTCAAGAGTCAACACTAACCATCCTCAGGGTGTTCAAAGAACAGAAAAGGAACACGAGTTGGAAATCGAATTGGCTTCAGGAATGCTCCTCGACCAGGGAAAGAGAGCCCAGGAACAGAGACCGCATCGATACTCGGAGTTAGTTGAGGGATTCGTGGACAACGTGCGCGTCCTCGCCCGTAAGGCTCGAGACATTCGTTGATTAAAAGGAGAACATAATCGTACAACACAGCACTTATTTGGTATTCTTGGATTAAGGGAAGGAGCATGGGCTCTTGGGAGACTGGGCGAACTGGACGAGACGGGGTGCTCATTGCTGTCATGAAAGCATTGTATCTAGGTAGAGTTATTGATACCGGTCACACGGTTCTCTGAAAAGGAGATGGGCAATGGCGTGGCGTCTGTTTGATACGTCTTGACGTTCCGGTTTTCCTGGTATTCGTGTTCATAATGTTTAACACTTCTTATTTTGTGTGTCAAACTTCTAGATGGGGCAGTTGAGTGAGGTAATGCAGATGGCGATGCTCTCTTCTCACCGCCTTTTGATATCGTCGCTACAAAACAATCTCAACACCCCTTCATCGGCGTTAACGACAAGGCACAAGACAAACGTCTTTGTCGCTTGGTTGAAATTGCTATTACCAAGGAATCAGGGTGTCTAGGGTACGGTTTGTTCCTATGCCAAAGAAACACCTATCAGGATTAATTTTTGCTATAGCATTGTTTATCGCTCCCAGTCGTTGCTAACCTACCCCGAATTTTGTATGCAAGGATTCCTCAAATACAACAGAACCAATTGATATCGTCTACAAGCTCATCGCCTCGGCTCGTGACGATCTGAATCTTGATCCCCACGCTGCTGCTCCAAAAAGTAGGCATCAAAATCCGTCCCGGACATGGGAACTCTGGTTTGTAACCGCCGTCCCCCTGATGCGTCTTCGAGCCCCATCTCCTCTGGTCGCCTAGCCGTCAGGGTCTCTTTGCCTACCCAGCTGAGGAATACAGTCTCGTGCACCAGTACAAGTCCTCCAGCTCCCCCGTCTCCCTTTTCTTCCAAGTCAGATAGGCTGTCCGCATGCTCAAACTCAGGCTTTCTCTCCACGACAAAGACTTTGTGATACTTTCGGTCGGTATGCCATGCAACAGTTATGAAACCCAGGTACCAAGCGATGCCAGCGACGATGATTGTCCAGGAGATGGTAGGTACGAGCCACCATGGTTGGATGAGTTGCGTCAGGGATTTTGAAGGCTGAATCCAGGAGGTAACGACGGGCCAAAGGCCCCCAATAATGTAAATTGTTGCACAAATAACACTGACGGCAGGCTTTATGTGCTGCGAAGTCATCTGGCGCCAGGTTCGTGGAGAAGCTGACGCGCCAGCAGTTTCATCTTGATTGCTGGCTGGCGGGCCTCTCAAGCGCATGATGAGGATGCCCAGGCCCAGGAAGATACCGACGAAAGCATTGACAACGTATGCACTCAAGTTTGTGAGTAGGGCATATGCTGCGTTGGAATCCATCCTCCAAGTCGCAAAGAGAAGAATGAGGCAGGAGGAAAAATGCAATACGAAAGCGCCAACAGGCGTCTGCTCTCTATGTTCCTCTGGCGAAAACCAGCGGATCCGAAGGAGGGAGCTGAACCATCTCTTCTCCTGGAACCAAGCCAGTAACCGGCCCAGAGACATATCCCTGTTCTGGGCGAAGAACTTTGGACAGGGAAGAATGCCCTCTTTCGCAATCTCTTGTTTGACGCGTGCTGCAGTATAGGTCATCACAATGATGTTACCCAAACTCGAGAGGGCCAGGAAGGCGTTGAAGATGCGGTCGCCGGTCCTGCTCTCAGAGTCCTGGCCTAAATTGCCCAGGGTCATTTCGAAGAAGGTTTGAGCGACTCCCCCTTCGGCGCTTATTTGCAGGTCCGCGGGAACGACCACCATCTGAGGATCATCAGTCTAAGTACCAGCGTGATCTCCCTGTTTCAGTGCTTACATATGAGATGTTGACCGCCATGTATAACAAAACGACCATACCAACTCCAAGCCCGGTAGAGATTGGATATTTCTTCCTGGGCCGGCTGATTTCCCCCATGACATAGTTAGGTTGCTCAAATCCCGAGAAAGTGAAGATGATGGCCAGGAAGGCTTGAGCATACCCGTTAGCATCTGTCGAGGCGCTTGCGAAAGAGTTGGATGCGCTGGTGTTTTCACTGAAGACATTTTTCGTATTCAGACCGCCGGCGCTGACAACGATGGCGGTGATGACAATGAGCAGGAGAATCATAACCTTGATGACAGCAAATACATTGTTCAGTAAGAGTCCCCCCCTTCGAGACATGGTATGGATGAAACAGGTCACGATGGCAACAGCAATAGCAATCCCTCTGATCGCACCATTGCTTGGATCCTCCACGTTAGCAGCCTTTAGGACTCGCATAGCGAAACTTAGACAGTTGCCAGCCATGTTGCCCAGAGCAATGAACGCTATGCCAAACAAACATGTACTCAGGAGAACGGTGTTCGGTCGATAAGCTGGCTTGCGGTAGACATACTGTAGATAGTTGAGGTCGCCGCCACTTCGAGGAACACTTTGCTCAATGCCATTAAGGATGTATCGTGGAACACTCAGGCCGTATTCAACGTAAACATGAGCCCCCGCGACACAGTAGATCATGCCAGCGAACCAGAGGAGAAGAGATGCACCGGTGGAATGGGTTCCTTGCATTACCCGACCTGGAGAGTTGAAAATGCCAGTGCCTAGATGGCTGTTAGTCCAGATGCATCGCCAGGATCGATATCATCGCAAAGTGTCAGCCACGAGGTGCGCCGTTAAGGACATCCGAGAACGCGGGAACAACACCATCGTTATCGTCATCTTCATTGTCACCACCAGACTTCTGGCGATGTTTTTGGTGTTTCAGAGAAGATGAATGCAACAGCACGGAAGAGAATCGGTTATGTCAGCCACGGGTCAGGAAAGGAAGGCACGTCCCTTCCCAACGTAGCTCCTTCCTTTCTTCGCCGTGCCAGGCATCCCCACTTGGTTGGTTGATCGTACAACTTAAAACGAACTTCAATTCCTCTTCTTTCACCTTCGCCAGCATATCCATGCCATTAAAAAACGGAACAACAACGAAACGGAAGAAAGCAAAGAATCTCACCTATCATCCGGTTCAATACCAAACACGTGACATCGAAGTACCCTAGCCGAAAGCGTTCTTTAGGCGCATGTGTGACGATTTCATTTGGGTTGTCTGGGAGAGTACGGATGCTCGCCCGGTCGATATCTGTGGGAGCATCCTCGGATTCTCTAAGCCCCGGGCGATTGCCGTTGACAGATGGGGGGAAGTCGTTCATTTCCTTTCATTGAGCTCCGAAAGCTTATGAGAGTAACGCTTGGGCGGAAATGAGGAAATGGCAGTCACGCTGAGGGCTCGAACACAAATACCGTCGCCACAGGAATCTGGGGCCATGAGCGTTAAGTAACGCATCAGGCAGTCACGTACATGCAGCACAGTAGGCAAGACTGGGCGGCAAAGACAAGGAATTGTCAAGCAAGGAGACGCGGCTTCCTGGTCCCATCGTGTGACCCATCCGAGGACGCCTCATGCCCCCTCGATAGGCTCAATGGCCTGCTTAATCACCCCCTTGCGCTCCCATCTCGCCTTATCTCCCTGTCTGCCTTGCGGGTCAACGACAGCTATGTTTGGCAAAAGGAGATATTCTGACATCCCTAGTGCCGAGTCTCAAGCCATTGAGACCAATCTAGGCATAAACACCGCCCCCGCGACGTGAAGGACACGACGCAGCTGAAAGTACGTGGGATGGACAAAAAAAGGTATGCGGGGTATCCCCTCGGAGCCTCATGTTGCAACGCAACGCTAGATCATTGGCTCCAGCCGACTCAGCTGAGAGCGCCCCCGACGATAGCCCATGAGCACTTTGGTCTGGACAAGAAGCTTGCCAGGGTTCTGGCTGCAAACCGCTCTGGGCATGCAGGAAATGGACGAATAAGGTCGACGGCAACCGATAGTTGTGGATTTGATAGCTTTCGGGGGCTCCCGTTAGGACGAACGAGGCACAGCCGCCACCATTGATCAGTTTTTTTTCGTCACCTGCTGCAGCGCCCATGTCATCTCCTCGCCCGACTCGTTAGGAGGCTGCCTCTTAGGTCTCAGAGTTGCTGCACTCTTTCAATATTCTCGACGCCATCTTACAGTCTTCTGCACTTTGTGCCGTTTTTGCCGATTATTTGCGCAAGTCAGGACCAAGACTAATCCGTTTGGACATGTCTCATCCAGGCCGCGCAAACACGCAACTCTTATCACATCCACTAGCCCGCCTTGCTTTTTCTTCATGCATATTGAGGCACGCTCGAACATTAATCTCGGAGGCCCTTATCAGAATTGGCTGCCTTCGTGCTCCCATGGCCCCCTTGCAGATGATTGTGAAACATTGGTCCTAGATAAGAACACTTGTGCGAATACCCGCTCTTATGAGGGGTTGCCTGCTCCTGTGCCCTTTTAATGCAACCGCTCTAAAGATCCTCGTTCCCTACCATTGTATGTGCCATTCAAGCTCTTACCTACTTCCAACCTGGGATAGCTTGCGATGGCAGGCCCTTTACAGTTTGGAGATCTTGTCAAACTAGGGAAACTCGCCTGGGACATCTACCAGTATGGCTGGTCTGATGACCTGAATGCCAGTAAGTACTCTTTGAAACACGCTTGCTCTCGATGGATCCCACATATCTCCTGCACAAGGCGCTCTGGGAAGGGGACTGCCATTGTTGTCCATCTTGTTCCCATCCGCAGTGACGGGAGGCGTGGGTCCTTTCAATATCTCAACCGTGCTTTCGAGGTAGTATTACTCTATACTAACTCTTTCATAGCAAGACAATACTTGGCGTTTTTCAGGGATGTCCAGGGTCTTGCCGAGAGCCATGACATTTTAGTCCAGGTCGTCGCACAGGCGACCTCGTCACTCCAGAATGGAGGCATCCGCGAGGCCGCAAGATGGGATCCCGTATCTCTTTTTGAGATTGTGGGTGACTATCGTTCTACACTTCTCGAATGCGACGAGCTCATCCGGACGAACGATCAATATCGCGTTGGGAGCAACGCGTTGCGCAACATCGAGTGGAATGTGCTCCTCCAACCCAAGGCTGATAAGTTACGTGAGCGGATAGCTTTGCATAACTCTAAAGTTCTACAGGTCCTCAAACCATTTGAAATGTGAGTACTTTTGCGTTTCACCCTTCAGGGGCTTCAAATTAATTGTAGAAAGCGACCTGCTATGTCGCGTGAGGCAAGATATCGCCGATATGCACAGGGATCTAGCCCGCAAAATCACCGCTATCAGTCTCGACCTCCATCGTATCATGGGTATTCTTGTTCCTAACCTGGAAAAGGAACTTGATCAACAATCGCAACGAAGAATATTTCTCCTTGACATCACCACAGGTATCGCTGAAAAGTTTCGCAATGCAGCACTCGCGGGGCGTCCAGAATATAGCTCCGAAGAAGATTTTCAGCTGGGAGAGTTGGCAGACGCTTTGGTGTCGAGTTACAACAATTCAACAATCAGTTTTTGCAGCGGTCTGCTTGTGACGGATCGAATTCCACCTGTTGATTCATATGTAAATTTGTTGAAGTGTGTGTGGCTCTTGCAACTGATCAAGGCCACACCACGAATAAAGAATGCAGGGCCAGATTCTCATTGGCCATCCTATGTCCGAAAGCTCGAAGATGTAAGCCAACCTTCTCGGACGTCGCTGAGAGTCTAAATATACTAAATTCTATAGGACCTCTCATCCGAATGCAGTCGGTTCACCCAAGAGTTGGTGCAACCCGAGCTTGATATATTCTCAATCAGACGAGATGCTTTCTCAATATGGTTAGAGAAGGATCCCACCCCGTTAGTCGACGTGGTAATCCGAGACGAGATGATGGAACAACTCCTCGAAGTGTAGGCTATTTACGTAGTCAGGAAGCTCAGAGTGGATCGCTAACTTGAAGCAGCCAACTTCAAAGCCCAGTCACGACTGTCGAACAGAGGCTTAAACTTCTGCGTCGGACGGGAGATGACGGTCGGAAATTCCGGGCTATGATATCGGGAACAGAAAGGATGGTCATAGGACGGCCAAGGGAACACAGTATGTGTAATTCCTTTTTATTTTGAAGTGCTTTGCTAATTTTCCCGAAGCTGAAGTAATTGACTTTAACGTAACGACTGACAGCATCAGCCCTCAGTACGCTTTGCCTGAAGGGTATGGGTCGAGGAGAGAAATCTTACTAAAGGGGGACCAGAGCATAGCCCGAATGGCTTTTACTTCAATGAGTGACCTGCTAGAGTTTCAACAAGCGGTGACTGGCTTCAAAGTTTGGGCCGCTTACACACAATATAATGCCTTGGCCAGCTTCGTTATCTCAGGGAGGAAAGACATCTTGGTCGAGAAGGCTGTTCTTCAACTCTGGATCCCCAAACAGACTAGTGGTTCATTCATCACCAACAGTGATGCAGCAGCAGATACAACTCAACCGACGTCTTCAGGACGATCAAAATCGCCGGTCTCGCCAGGTTTTAGTTATACTTCAGCACTAAATCTTCGACGCGACAGTCTTCCGACAACGACAACAACAACCCCATTTGGGAGGAGCGGAGAGTCTCTCGTCGGCGCAGCGGGTCGCCACCTCAGCCTGCTAAGCGGTTCTCAAGATCGAGCGCCAGATGCAGCGGCATTCTCCGTTTCATGGCCCAGGCAATCCTCTCCGAACCCCACACAACCTTCACCCCCCCGACGGGGCTTCATATCCATGTTTAGCCACCACCGTAGGCCGCAAACCCATAAGTCAGTGGGCCAATCCTCTTCATCTCGGCGATCAAGTACATTAGCCACCAACGGAAATCTCCCCGGCCGCGCAGAGCGTAGTTTCAGCATGTCTAGCGATGTATCAATGACGTCCCCGTCAATAAACAGCAAGTCCTCAAGCAGCGGAGGTCACAGTGCGCTCATCTCAACAGGGTCTCGCACGACCGGCATCGTGCATCGCCGGCCGCCAAATCCGATGCTTGTATTGTTCACCCAGGACCCCAAAAACGGACAGCTTTCCTTCGTGACAGTCCAAATCAACGAGGAAACATGCATCAACCCTAGTCGGTGCAACTGTCAACGCTCAGGTAGTAATGGGGATTCCTGCCCGATCGCTGCCATCGAAAACGACAAGGGCGAAGATCTTGCAGCCCGCCGGTACGAAACCTCTCGCACCGGGACCGGTGAGCTTGACTGGAACATTGCTCAACTAGCCCTCAACAACCCAGCCTCAACAAACAACTCAGCTGCGTGGCCCAACCTCACGCGTCTGAGTATCATGTTCCCCGACGCTCGGGACAGAGCCAAGTTCGGAGGTATGCCAAATATGTGCCAATGTAATAACAATACTAGAGGCGAGTTAAGTAAGTGCTTGAAAGCTAATCATAAGGGATTTTGGGGGGAGGTTCAGGAGTTTCAACGGAGGAGGGCAAATGAATACCATGGAGCGAGGTTTGAGACACAGCAGCAGGTCGTTAATGGGTTAATGAACTGAGCCTGGTTGCGACGAAGGGCTCAAGGCGTAGGAGTTTTTAAGCTAGCACTATGGTGAAGAGTTGGTTTAGGAATTTTTCGAAGTAAAAATCTTACTACTGTATAGACAAGACAACGAAAGGGGTATCAAGGAGCAAAAATGAGTATTCAAGTTCGTACACAGTAACGCGTCCCGTGTTCCCAGGCATGCCTAAACTTGCTTCTCTCTATCGAGACTCTGGTCTCTGGTCACTTCCTTCGTATTAACCTCCTCGGGAGGGTTCAGAGCAACCCTCGTCGTCGAGTTATTCGCGTCGATGTCCTCGTCCAGCTCTTCAGGCAGTGTCAAGTTGAGAATCATACAAACCACGGCAGTAACAGCGAAGCCCGTTTCCATAACAAGAACGATGGCGTCAAGGAAGCCCTGTAGCGACTTATTACCGCCCTTGTAAGTAAAGACGTGGTCGAAGTAGGTAGGAACAAGGGTAGCGCCGTAGCCAAGAGCCAGGCCGGCGGTGAGGATGAATCGATTGCGACGGGTGAATGGTACGCCGCGAGTGATGATGGCCAATCCTGAGACAGCAACAGCGCAGAAGAGGAAGGTCGTCATTCCACCGAGAATGGGCGAGGGGATTGCGACGAGGGCGGCAGCGAATTTGGCAAATACACCCATGATGATGAGAAACATGCAGCAGGCCAGGCCAGCTTTACGGTTGGCACATCTTGTCAAGGCGATGACTCCATTGTTTTGCGCAAAGACGCTCATGGGGGTGATGGTCATCAAGGCAGCGAGTAAGCCTCCTATGCCGTCAGCCAGGATACCGCCCTGAATCCTTGACTCGTAGTTGCGACCGGCCACCTCCAACTTCGAGACATCGCAAGTTGCCGTAATGTCACCAATCGCTTCGGCTGCACAGATCAAAAAGACCGCCATGATAGGTAGGACTAATGGGCCGTACACGGTCAAGGGGAAGGTGTGGACCCAGATGAAGGAGGCAGCGGGAGCAGAGTCGATGCCGGAACGGTCAAAGTAGCCACATGCCGCGCCGATTATGCAACCCGTCAAAAGACCAATGACGACCGAGGTAGACTTCATAATGGGCGATCCGAAGCGCTCACAAAGGATGATGGTGATGAAGACAGAGAAGCCAAGACCAAGATACTCAGCGGAACCCCATGGGAGGGCGTGAGGAGCGGCGATGTTGGGACATTTGGCGAAGAAGTCAACAGGGTTAGGATCGGAACAAAGCCCAGAACCTCCCATCCAATCCTTGAAGCCGGACTCAATCAGATGTATGCCGATGAGCATGACCGTGGGGCCGGTGACGAGGGGAGGAAGCAGTCTTAGCAAGATTCTAGGAGGGACAAAGGAGATCAGGATCTCAAGAAGGGCACAGACAGCAGCTGTACCGAGGATTGCGCCGTATCCCTCAGGACAAGGCAGAGGTTTTCCAGAAGTGTCGGAGGGGCAGTACCCGTTTGCGTACATCTGTGACAACGCACCCTGGGCGACCGGGATCGAACTAAAGGAGACGCCAACCACGGAGATGAGGCCAGTACCAAGGTAGTATCTATTTCGCGTCTGTCAGCAGCGATATGCTTCATTATACGCATGAGAACTCACGGTGTCTTGTGAATGTGGAAGCGAGAAATCTGAATGCTCGAAAGGATGCCTGACACAATCAAGGCTGTGGATACAAGATACTGTTGCTGATCGAGAGTCAGGTTGGCGCCGCCGCTGCCACCGAGAATAATCGGAGGAGTAATAATACCAGCTAACATAGCCAAGGCATGCTGAAACCCGAGTAACAAAGCCAAAAAGACGGGCATCTTATCGTTGAGTCCAAAGAACGGGTTGGCTTGGCGGCTCCTCTTCATGAACGGCAAATTGGGACGAAAGAGAAAGCCATAGTCATAGCTCCCAAGGAGCCCGTCTCGGGTAGTGAAGGCATGCTTGATGCCGCGAACACGGTCACCCGGGGTTTTCTTACGGGCCTGTTCCGGGACAATGCTCTGGGGTCCTGAGTCCTCATCCATGATGGTATTTTGGTGGTGCAGCGGAACTTGAATCAGAGACAGACGAGATAACGGAACGTATGGGGTGCGGGTGCGGGTGCGACGGCTGCTGTCCAGAGGAGTGAACCTACCGAAGCCAAAGATGTTCGATATCAAATCCCAGGATCAGAAACTACTGAATTCCCCGATACTGAACCAGTTCAATTATAGGCAAGGAAGTGGTCAGAATTCAAAGCGATAAGGGGAGGAGTGTGCGTTTTGGAGCTACTTTCAGCCCTCGGGAGGAGGCGAAAGTAGTGAAGGAGATAGAGGTGGTTTTCGGTCAAGCCTGATAGATTTCATATGTCATGGAGGTTTGTCGGGCGTTACGAAATACGTCGTGCGGATTGGGGGCGACTCAAAGTCCTTCTTCGCCAAGTGCACTGTGGACAGATAGCTTATCTCTAAGTGCCAAAGATCATCAGTGGTCAGCGCAAGGCCGGAAGTGGGCTCGTGGTGGGTTGGTGCCAGGAACGGCATTGATGGAGGATCTGGCCCATGGTCGATATCGGACGATTTGAATGTGTGAAAGCAAGATTGCCAGCAGTTGATAGATGTTGGATGCTGGGTCCCTGTCGACGCCGGTTCGTCTGGTGTGACTGTTATCAGCGCCGATGGCTGAGGTGGTGGGGGATGCTTCATGTGAGACAAGGGGAACAAGGTGGTGTTCCAGCCACGAATGAGAGTTGCAGTCCGGGGGCAAGGCCCGGGACTATTCCGTTGCGGGCCTGTCCTTATCTCTCGAGACGATCCGGAGTTCTGGAACCAAGACGCTTGCTCTTCGGGCGCTGGAGATATCGATTCAAACAGCGCCGGCGAAGAAACAAGTGGCCGACGGCGACAATAGCGGCGGCTTCCGCTGGAGGAGTTCTGGTGTGCCCTCAAACTGTCGTCGGGCCCCGACTTGAGCACCGGGCGAGAACATCCGGATGGACGCTTTTCAGAGTGAGAAGTCGTGAATCTGGATAAGCATAGGCGAGGAGTTTGTCATCCTGATCTTGGTTGGCATGGAAGCAACTTCGCGTTCTGTCTCAATATTAGTTGGCTGACGAGGCCAAAAATGTCACCTCTGTTGAACAGTTGGGAGGAGTTGACTGGAGGAGTTTAAAGATGAAGGTCATGATCATGATCATGATCAGGCTGGTGTCGAGCGAAGGCAGGTGGCATCGAGAATTAAGCGAACAGTCCCCTACCCTAGAGTAAATGCTCATGCGCGCATGTCTGCAAGTTCATCACATCCCACCGTCAACTCTCCGGTAATCTCACTCAGCCCGCCGTGATGTGGAGTGAGTCTGTAACCGTCAGCTTACTTTTACCATCTAGCTATTTATTGTTTTAGGCTTTCATATAGTAGAAGTCGTGGGCATAGATAGTACCGTGCCACAGCATCATCGATATTAGGTGTTCGTTCCGTGCTTGGAAGCCGCCCGAAGCCACAGGGCAGTGCCCAGTACCTTTTCAGCATGGGTACTTTGCGCCAACGGGGGAGTATCTCGCGGGAAGCCAATGGCGTTCCTGCAGCGCGGGTAAGAATGGACCCACCCGTTCTGGGTAGCTCAGATGGCCACTCTCAAATGCCATCGAGAAAACTCTACTGTGTACGGTAGCACTACCTGGGTGACGAATGCAGATCGAAAGGTGAGAGAGCAGAGTCTCTTTGGACCTCTGAACAAAATGGTTTGGTTTCAAAAAAAATCCCCAATTAACCGGCGCAGACATCGATCAAAGTCATTCATTGCCGAGATGATTTTGCCCCCAGACATGATAGCGTCACAAGCACGTAGTGACACGATCCGGTTTCCCGTTTGGGCAAGGCCTCTACATGCCTTAGGGCATCTAATCCATGGCTGAGGTACGAAGTCGGCTCTGGAATGGTACGGCAGAGTGGCGAGAGAGGGCCCATCGACTATGTATTGCCCTCCCTTGCCCCTCTTTGATCTCGATGTCTTTTCGTTTTCATTCAAGATCGAAAGTGTCGCTACAGATCTGAATATCGATTTTCAGCCTCATTCCCCAAAAATACCCGCCTACCACAAGGTAGACGCACAGGGCGCCTCAAAGCTATGACAAGTCCCCTCGGTTATGATAACAGCGGTCCGAAGCATTCGTCTCGTCCCGCTGTTCCCGCCGCTCTGGCAGAGTTATCTCCCAACCTCCCAAAACGGCCTAAGCGGAACCAGAAATCATCATCTTCACTTCTCTCGCAGAATCCAGCCCTCAAATCCAGCCATGCGGACCCCGTGGCCTCGTCCAAGATCGTCATGGGCCCTGGGGCCATTATGCGCCTGCCAACTGAGCTTGGACGCCTTCAACTGACCTGTCCGCTCATCGTCTCGAGTCCATCACGCATGTCGCTCGCAAGCAAAATTCAACGTCTGATTCCAAATCTCAAAAGTCGCATTCTTGACTCGACTCTCATCAAACCCTCCTCGCGCGGCGTGGACAAGACCCTCGCCCGAATCTCCGGTTGCGACAGTGTCATCAGTGTTGGTGGAGGATCGGCCGTTGAAATGGCGCGGTCAATAGGATTCCGCAAGGGGATTCCGCATATTTGCATCCCCACAACGTATAGCGGAAGCGAGCTGACGTCCGAAGTCATTAGACAACGGGAGACGAGGAAGATCTCGCGCGAGTCGCAATTCGCGCCAGCTACTATCATATACGACGAGGATCTGACAATGAGCACACCTCGGAAATTTTTAGTTTCCAGTTTCGCTGGGTCGAATACCCCCCCTTCACAATCTCGACATCAGCCCAAGAACGAAGGCGCCCTTTGGAGTTATCTCCACCTCCCGGGTGTTCGAGATGAGACTTCACCAACCTCTGTTTCCTAGTGTGCACTCTCATGACTCACGGTTGGATGCAAGACCCCGATCACTTTCTTCTTATCCCAATAAAGATTCGCCCACTAGCTAGTCTTCTAGGACTCCGTCTCTCGCTGAAGAGACTCCTCTGAACATCAGAGATCACAGCTAGAATTGCCCTGGTGCTGACGAGCTCTGGCTTGTCGAAGGGGATTGCAGCAAACGCAGCGAGAAATATCTTGAAACCCAATGGTAGGAGGTGTTGCACGCTCTTCTAGGTCGTCACTGAACTATTGCTGGATCATTGTTCATGCTTGACACTTGGGCGTATAAGAGTTGCTCTGCTATTGCATCAGTCTGCATCCTCTCTCCATATTGGGATGTCATCTCCACTCACGTTTCCACTGAAATCTGGTTCACCAATCCCTCTGCACATGATTGCAGGAGCTATAAACGCCGTGCTCTCTATTATGCTTTGGCAGGTCGACTGAAACAGTTTGGATAATGGAGTGTCGACACCTGAGCCAAGCTTGAGCGGAGCAAACGACAAACGGAACAACGACATTTCTTGTTACATGTTTTGATCGCTACTCAATGGATATTTCAAACTTGATGGGCTCCATCAAATGAGATAATGCTCCAAAGGGTCACCCACCAGGTCAAGCAAGCACTCAGTGCTTCGATGCCTGACCAATGCCCCTCAAATACTACACAATGGAGGGAGAAACGAAAAAGCGCCGTTACGAGACGGCAGTCAT
>JAMYIC010000973.1:0-12727 GCA_024112705.1 Microcera coccophila
AAATAAGTATATATATGCCTTAATTATAGCTAGTATTTAGCTTAAAGATAAGTAGTATAACTTTATACTGATCCGTGGGGCTTATACATGAGTTATCCCTGCGGGCTGTACAGTACCACATTTTAATGCTCCAACATTGGCGGCCTCGACACACTCCTCGCAAAAGCCTGTGGCCGAGTCCCTCGCAACTCGGTGCACTGCCGCCGCCGCCGGGCTCCCAGGCGCTCTCGAGTACTCGGGGTGCTCCGTGTACACTACGGCTCTCAGCTGACGCCATTTCTCGACGGCCGACGACCGCGCTTACGGATCGAGGTCGACCCAGCGGTAGGCCTTTGTTGCGAGGCGAAGAGTTATCTGCAGCCCGCGCTGTTTCACGATGCTAACGTTCTCAGCCTCAGTGGCGGTTTGGCTTCTTTGTTGATTTGTCGGGTGCGGACATGGCTCGTTTCGAGTCTTTCATCGAAGGTCGAGTCGTGGCAGTTCAGTCTATCTTTGACATAGCAATCGACTAAATTCTTCTACCATACCGCATTTTTAACAACTTCGCCTCCTGAAAGAGCCCGGGCTTCTATCTTCAATCTCGCCCCGTCTGGGTTCATCTCAAATGGCCCCCAAATATCAGACTGTCGCATGAAAGAACCATCCACTTGATCGCCACTCAGCAGGCATCCAAGACACTCAACAGGCTTCGTCCTAAATCCCGATCCCCCAGGCGGCCCATGGATTCCGATTCTGCCTATCCCATCCGCCCCTCCTCTGCCTTGTTCCCCGCCCCGGTCTCCTCTGATGCTCCTGACATAACGTCCTGTCTTCGCTACCCGGGTATATCGGCTGTCTGCAGCCATGAACTCGGCATCGCGCGTGATCAACACACCACGGGGTCTCCAAGAGACTCCGGTTTCTGCAACCCTCTTGGTTGCAAGAATGACTGTCGCAGAAGCGAATACTGTTGTTACAGGCCAGTGCCCAAGTCAACCCCGTAAAGGCGTTCTTTCTGGGCTGCATGCAACTTGTTACGGTGCATTTGTGGTTCGAGCAGTAGTCGAACGAATCAACCTTTGGCTCGCGACATTGACGAACCTCGCAGAGGTGAAGCTCGCAGAAGTCGGCTCCGACTTCGACTCTCCTTTCGCACCGCCAGCTGTTACGCCCAGACCGATCGACTTGCCTACAAATACCAAAGTGATCTAGTTACTCATCAGCATCCCTCCATAACAACCAAGTCTCCCACACTTACGGTCTTCGCAGGTAGGATATGTAGTTCCTTGCAAGGAGAACCTCGTGTTCTTACATCCTGTTTCAGAGCACTTCCGGTGATCTTCACAATAGCGACTAGAGTCAGCTTCGCCATCGCAGCTGCGAAATGTACAATTGTGGTCGTGGCAATGCAATGATTCGGCAAATTTAGGATAGCGGCAGTTCGTCGCCGTACACCTATGATCCTTGCAGTACGAACTGAACGCCGTGTCCTTGCCCCTGGAACAAGATGGCTCGCAACAAGTATGGTCAAGACAGTATCCAGTTCCTACCTGTCGCTCGTTGATGCAATGTGGAGCGAAGCAGCGGTGGTTGTTGCAGAACCTGAGGTCTCGTCCCCTCTGTCGTGCACGCGGACTCGTACAGTCCTCACTAAGGCAGAGATCTCGGTTCATGAGTCAGTTAGGTTATCAGAAGATCGCACTCACCCACTTACGAAAGTGAGTGCAGTACTTATACACTCCCAAGCCCGCATCTTTGACGTTCATCACACATCTCGCCCCATTCTCCACCGCAGTACACCTCATATCTAACGTGTCTGATCAGCAAACGCGTTCAAAGGCCCTGGGCTCGGAGTCGTGGACAACTTACGGTCTCTGCACGTTACAGCTGTAGGATACTTGATATTCCGACATGCCAAACCACCCTCGACTTTCCTACAGGCATGGTGCCTACAAAACCGAGAGGCGACGCTCATTCCATGAAGCCTAAGTCTTGTAGGTGGATTGCAGCATGTCCCTCCGGGAGCAGCGCAGATTTGACCCCGTTCGTCGGCGTGGGAGGGTATCATGGTGGATGGATAGGCTTTCCGTCAACCGCCTTGGATCGTTCCTAGGAGGATGTCCGATAGCAGCTTAGGAAAGTCTGGCAGCCATATATACTTTTAGAGGCTCGCCCCTCTCCAGCGTAACTCCCTGGCCACCCGCATCTCACGATACACAATGACGAGTTACCCGGATAGGCCATCGATAGGTCCACCAATCTCTACAAGTTGTCGCTTGCCGCTGCCCTCTCTCGACCAAAGAATTCGTTACTCCAAGGCTAGCTTTCGGGAACAAGCATGTCATCTAAAGTGAGGCGAGCTCACAGATCGATATTGAGGCAAGCGGTGGAGAATGAATCACTGACACCGCGATGAAGAATACGTGGATGGTTCTCATAGCTTGATTGTCTATCTTTAATCCAGTAGTACGCCTCCGGTGTTTTGATATCTCTGTCATCCCAGGCAAATCATGGTATCATTGCTGCAAACATTAGCTTTTCCCTGCCGAAGCCTCTTTCATAAGGACGCCTTCCCATGCCTTTAATGATAGATATGGGAGTTTATATATAAGTATATACGAGTTGTATGTTAGAGATGGGCTTGCGTTGAAGGGCATAAAGGACGGCTGTATCTTTTAAGGCGTATTTATTTTTAAGAAGTTGACGCAGTGCGGCATCCAGAACTTTCGCTCTGGTGATGCGGCCGACGTTATTGTAACGTTGTACCAAGCTCCTGTGCCATCGCATCTTGGAGGTGATTGATGAGGGCTGCTTCTTCGGCGTTGCTGTCATGGTGAGCGTGCGTTCCCGAAACCAGAGCAGGCGCAACCATTGGCGCGGGCGGTGCTTGCGTCCGTGGAGGAGACGGGAAGCTTTGATGAGGCTGTTGTGGGAAGGCGAGCGGTGTCTGGTGACCGGGCGTCGAAGAAGGCCGAGGAGTATGTTGGACTGCGGGAGAGCGATGAGGTTGTCCCACAGGGGCCGTTGTTTGTGGCCGAGGCTGGGCAACGCTCTGCGTTTGGACAGGACTCTGCGTTGTAATTGGTGGTTGGTGGGGTTGTGATTGTGGTTGTGACTGTGACTGTGACTGTGACTGTGGTTGTGGTTGTGGTTGCGGTTGTGGTTGCGGTTGCGGTTGTGGTTGCGGTTGTGGTTGTAGTTGCGGTGGTGGTTGGTGTTGCTGTTGCTGGCGTTGCGTTTGGGTCTGGACTTGTGATGGCGGTGTAGAGAGAGCCAATTGTGTCTGTGGTCGAGGAGGAACCTGCGACACCGATTGTAAGGCTTGCTGTGTCGTTGTCTGAACAGTAGCAGGTCGGACTTGCGGTAGGGAGGAAGCTGGATATCCGGCGTGAGTAGCTGGAGCGGCAGCTTGTGTAGGTGTCATGTGCTGGGTCGAACCGGACTGTGTCGACGCAGCTTGCGCAGCGCTCGCTGCCTGGGCCGGTGTCATGACACCTGAACCGACTGCAGCAGCAGGGCTACCGGCCGGCCGTCCTTGCGGAGGGTTCTGGAGTCCTCCGGCCAGGGTCATTATACCTTGAATCCTGGCTTGTTCTTCCTCCGAGTTCATCCGGGCTCGTTCCTCTGCCTCCTTTCTAGCAGCCTGCGTAGGTGCTCGAGTTTTGAGCTCCCCCGTGACGGCTTTTAAATAATAAGGCATCTCTGAGTTTGTCTTGAGGAAAAACAGCTTCAGGTTTCGAGCTTTGTCCTTCAGCTGCACCTGAGTCCGATCTTTCAGAATATCGGATATAGTCCCGTTCTGACCGAATAACGTAAGAATTTGACTCCAGTGAGGACCCTTAACCATATCCAACCCAGCCATCAGTGCTTTCTCTTCCTCTTGCGTCCATGGCCTCCGCGTTGAATGAAGGCCTTCTCGTCTCGTCTGGGCGTTATTCTTCGAAATGGCTGCTTGACGGGCTTTATCGTAAAGGTCGGCACTTGAACACGTCTGGTTAGGTGGTAGATTCTCACCAGGAACAGGGGGAGGGGGTGGCGGGTCGGACAATTGTTGCGTATACGAATAATACGAATTCTGAGGCTGTGTTTGTTGCAGTTGACTAAGATATGATTGAGCTGCAGTTTTGTTAACGGTTAACTGCTTCGATAGGAACTTGAAAGAAGCTTACCGGTACTTGTAGGTACAGTTGGTTGGTACGGAACTGGTGAGAGCCCATGCAACGTTGTTTTCACATAATTCGAAGTGCTTTCTGCTACTAGGGCCTCCAACTCCTTATAATCGGTCATCAAGTCAACCTTGCCGTTCGTCTGAGGAGTCGCGTTCTCGGGTTTGGGCGTGGTTTGGGCGTCTTCCGCTGGTGGTTCCGTATCCTCAATAGCTGGCGTCGGTGCCTGGTCTTCCTCGGTCAAGCCGGCCAAGGCATCCTGAACAAGGCCCGATGTGGTTCTCTCAAAGAAAGAAGAAAGGTCATCCAAGTCAAGGTGACCATCATCCGGGACGCCGGAAAGAATGTCCGCTACGGTATCATCGCTTTGAGGCATTGAAAGACCAAGTTTTGTGCCCAGCTCCGATACTGATACAAGACGACTCTTAACATGCATACACAGACTACGCAAGAGATCATCGGCAGGGTGGTTGTCCCTAATAGAAGCTGGCGTACTGTCAGGAATCGTGAAAAGTTCGATACGCCTTCGGAACTGACCTAGTTCTGGTTGATGCTGCGCCTCGCCTTGAAGGGCGTCTTTTCGTGACCGTACGGACGATAAGAAGGCTTTATCCGCCTCGCTTGTCTCAAATCCCCCATTTAGCCGGCGTAGCTTCTCCTCTAGACCATTGACCATGGCTTCGTCTAGTGTTTGCTCCAATTGCTGTTCGGGTGATCTAGCGATGAGAGATTCAACTCCAAGTTGCGTTTTTATAGCCAGATAAAGGTCCACAACCTCAGATGAGAGGCACGATATTGGACCGTAGAATACAGAGTGGAAGTGGTCGTGAGCTTGAGTATATGACTTCAAGTCTCCATCTACCAGCCACACGGCAAGTTGCGCCAGGTTCGTCAATTCCAAAATGGTTCGCGACTCGTCGTCTTGCATGTCTAGGTCATCCGCCGATAATACAGAAGAAGTCGTTGAATGAATCTGCTTGATTTGGTGAAACGAAGATTGAAGCCGTCGAAACGATCGGTTGTGTTGTGAAGCATCATCGCGAATATTCTTCAACGTATCATTGAGAGGCTGCTGCGAGAGCGCAAGGAGGATTGATATGGCCTGATCCAACAACATCAGCACAAATCCCAAAGATCAACGCGTCAACCTACAAGGTTTCCCAGTGCATGGCGAGTAGCGTTGCGCAAATACTTCTCCGGGTCGGAGCCGAAAGTAACGGGCGCGGGAGGCAAAGGAGGCTCCTGGATTGGCGTGCTATCCACATCCATAGAGTCGGTCGTTGTTTGAGGGATTTCGGGCTCCTGGCTAAATTGGCTCAGCAGATCGCCAACATTAGAAAGCGCGCCCTGAACCAACGAAGCCAGGCCATTTTCCAAAAAGGCCTCGGCGTCTAGGTCTTCGTGGAAGCCGTTTTCTTGCGGAGGCTCTTGTGAGGGCTCTTGCGGAGGCTCTGGCGCAGGTTCCGGCGCAGCGCCTCGCAACGACTCGTTCTCCGTCTTGATCCTTTTCGATTGATCGCTGTGGTTCGTCGAGTTGCCATCAAATGGTCGTTTCGTCGCTGGTGGCGGGGGTGGAGACATTGCAAAGTCAAGCGCATCGAGAATGCTACCCTCTAAGCTGCCCTGTTCTTGTTTGACGCCTAGATGGGGTGAGTACGGTTAACGCAATGGCGCAATGGCAGCGAAGGGAGTCATGGTAAGTTGCGACTGAACCTACGCTGCTTCCCAATGGTACGTACCTGTAGGAGATAAGGCCTCGCTCACGCTGGCCCCCGTCTCGGGCTGCGCAGGCTCAGCCATGATGCCGATTTCCTCAGATCAAGATCTCAGAAGCTCGGCAGGAGGCTGGTCGTAGGGAAATCGCAAAGCGGAGCGCGGCGTCGGCGTCGAAAGGCGGGATGTTGAAGGACCTCGGAGAAAATTTGCTGAGTCAGTCCGATCCGCTGCCCTTATATCTTGCCCCAAAACTTTGTTGTCTTCGATACACAATCGACACGGCAAAAATGGGTCAAAATTATTGTCACCCGAGAAATTCAAAATTGACGCCGCAGACACTGTTATTGAAGTTTAGAGGGCAATTGAAAATCACGTTTGCACTCTATTGTTCTTTTAATCAATATTTCGTCGATGAGAGAACTGGCTTTGCCGGGGCCAGACGTTGAGATAGGCTCAAAATAAGAGTGAACCCTGGTCTCAAACAAGGCTCAAAGAGGATCTCTAAAACAGAGATTTTGCCTCGTACGAATGACGCGACGAATACCCATATCATGACTCTGGGGCTGGATCAATATCACTTACATCTCAGTCATTCATTCCGCTTTGGTACGGCTATTCGTCAAAGGCGACCAATGATGATCCACCCAATGCTGACTTTCTCCCTGCACCTCACTCGCGCCCAGCGACATTTGCATCTTCAATATATGGCGGTTAGATGGGCGCTGGTGTATTGAGGTATCGGAACCGCTATAATCGCTTATATGAAGGACATACACCAAATCGAATCAGGGTGTAGAGGGACATCTCCTTCAAGATCAAGGTATCTTACGAGATCGAAACTTGCGTCAAGGGAACGGTTTGATCTCAAGGCCGCACCTGCTCGAATAGATACTACTCGTATTGCTCAAGCCCTTCCCAATCAACTTAAAGGCGGCGAACGAACTCCAAAAGCCCAGCCAATTCGCAATCTTACAACTCGCAAACCTCCTTAAATCCCTAAACTCTCCATTTCCTAAATACCCTATTCTAAACTCCTATCCGTTGCCCGACTACTCTGATCCCTTGCTGCTGTCGTCATGATCGACAAAAAGCAGTGTCCAGCTCACACCAGAACCCCTTGGGGAGAGAGCGACCATCGATACAATTATCGTCTACGTTACGCCATCATGGGCCTCTTGACTTTCGTTATCTTCGGCGTTGCCGTTGTCGCGGTTGTCTTCCTCGTGGACGCGGGACGACGGGCTTGGAAGGGCACCGTTAAGCACGACCTTCACAGCAAGATCCATCTGAAAGCTGAGGGAGCCGAAGACTGGGAGGTCCTGTATTACCCTCCGTTTCGAGATTGTGGAGATCAACTAGAAGACTGTCAAGAATTCTACAAGCCGGTAGGTACTGAGCTTCGCCTGATATAGATTGAACTCACAACTCCGAACAGAACTTCTGCTGTCCACCGAGAATGAGATGTCACGAGACAGATTGGTCACCATCGGGAGTATACTGTTGTGAGAATGAAGATGAATGCAGGGCATCAAAACATCGACGGCCAGGCTGCGTCGCCAACACCACAGAATGCGGCGAAGCGCTCGGTGGTGGATGTTGCCCTCTGGGCACGACCTGCTCTTCGAACGGTTGTCTGAAGGTGCCGGGAGTAGTTTTCCCAGAGCCAGAAATGCTGCCAAACCAGGCGCTCCCTCGCGTCAGGCCGACTGCAAACCAATCATTGGGCATATTCTACCCATCCACGAACCAAACCCTCCACCCTCTAGACGTGGGCAGGGACGACGAGACACCGCCCAGCTCTACGAAGTATGAGTCTCGCACCGGGGTCTCAACAACAATCAAGGCGCCTGGGGCTGTTTTCACTGGCATCAAGTTTGCAGAAGTTGCTTTCGTCAATTTGGCTCACAGTTGTTTCTCCTTACCAAATTACATAACCATGTTGCTTGCTGGCATTGTGGTGCTGACACTTGTGATTCCCACTTGATGAGACGTGGACGAGCGGGAGATGAATATTCCGGCTGTTACTTTGAAAAGATTTTACGGGTAGTTTTAGAAACGATAACCGACATCACATTATAGAAAAAAACGACCAACGCTGATGCTCGCTTGTTGGTCCATTCGTGTATCTATTCATTAAACGTCTTCATAACTCAAACATGTACTGTGTTACATGCAAAGACCAATCCTCAATCTCCGGGCGCCCAAATCGTTATCATCCGCCCTCAATGCAAAGTAATGGTTAAATATCTATGTGCGTAACCCGCGCCGTATATGCCAGCCCATGAGAGGGAGGGGGTATCTACAAGATCGGACAGAAAAGCGAAACAATGCGTAACGAGAACCAGGGTATTTCGATGCAAGAGCTCACAGCCAGACAGTGAAGATTAACATCACACCCACCAAGGCAGCGCTGGCAGCAGCGATCTGCTTGTCCCCCGACGCAGCATTGTTCTCCCCCTTCTTACCAGTCGCCGAAGGCTTAGCACTGTCAGTAGGGTTCGCGGTCGCGCTGGCAACCGTGGAATATCCGCCGGTGTATGTCTGGCCGAGCGAAGGGAGCGCGACATTGCCGGCAACCTCCCACCAGCCGCCGGAAGTGGCCGTGGGACACGCGCGGGTGGAAATGCTTTTGGCGTCATAGTCGGCCTTCTTGACGCCGCTGGGGGTGTTGCTCGCCCACTTGGTCTTGAGGTTCTGATAGTCGGGGCTCTTGGGAGTAGGCGTGCCCTTGCGGGTGTAGCCGTTGAAAACGTC
Source organism: Microcera coccophila (assembly GCA_024112705.1). Lineage (NCBI taxonomy): Eukaryota > Fungi > Ascomycota > Sordariomycetes > Hypocreales > Nectriaceae > Microcera > Microcera coccophila. The sequence goes on from JAMYIC010000973.1 coordinate 8,616, forward strand.
GTCATCATTCTTAGTGAGGTCATTGACTGGCGGGCCGTAGGTGATGATGCCGTAGTTGTTCTGCTCCTCAATCCACTCGTAGACAATGGCACCGCTCCAGTCATTGACCATGTTTTTGCCAAAAATGGCATCCTGATCGGCCCACAATCGCGGTCCCGGAACGTTGCATCCTGTTTCACTAAAGAAGATGGGGACGGGGAAGTTGGTGGCATACTCCTCCAGCTTGTCATAGCTGGAGCCCTCGTAACTGCTGGGGTCGCACCATGAGTACGAGTTCAGCGCGAAGAAGTCGATAATCTCAGAAGAGTTGCCGCCGCAGGTCAGGTAGTTTTGCAGCATGGGGCGAAGCTGCTCGATGTCGGCAGCGGAGTAACCGATGGGAAAGGAGCGGTAGCCCTTCTTGTCACGATATGCCTTCATGTCGCGGGCAGCGGCCTTGAGGTAGGGAGCAGCGGGGGAGTCCTCCATCTTGGCGATGTTCTCGTTGCCGATGAAGAAGCCGAGCACGTTGTTGTAACCTTCAAAGGTATCCATGACTTGGGCGTACCTATCGTATTGAGTCTGGTTCCAGTAGAGGTCGTTCTGTAAATGTTCAGTAAGCATGCACCGCAGGACAAACAGGAATGACGGGCCCTTACGGGAAGGATGTAGGTGGTGAAAGTGTCGAGATCGATGAGGGTGTAAATTCCAGCATCGGCAAACGCCTTCATGCATCCGTCATGGTTGGCCTTGGCATCGACATGGTAAACTCTGATGGTGTTTGCTCCAAGATCCTTCATCAAGCTGGCATCTCTGGCGCACTGGTCGGCGTCGACAAGAGGATCCTCAGGACGCAGCTGATAAGCAACACCTACACTTAGATTAGTCCAGAGTCGAAGGCATAGCGTGTGATTTAAATCACGAACCCTTGATGAAGAACTGAGATCCATCCTTCCTGAAAAACTTGTTGCCCGAAACCTCAATGGGGTCAATAGCCTTGACCGTCGAGACGAGCCCACACAGGGCGGCGCCAACCGTTGACCAGCGCATGGGTGCGAAAAAAACTACGACGAGCGAGGCGTCTTAGTTCGATACTCACTCTCCGATGTTCCAAAACCGATCACAAGCAAGTAGAAGAAGCCGACGAAAGCAGTTGCAAGGTATTCCGGAGCTCAAAGGCGAAATTGAAACCGGAAACGACAGGTGTATGGTTTCTCGTGCAGGGTCCCAAAGCGAATGTTCGTCCTCCTGAGTCGCACCACTGTTCTGTCCACAGCTGGCTGGTCACCCGCAATTGCTCGTTTGTACTCTCTTCAACCACAGCTTTCTCTTTCTCCCACACACACACACGCTCTCTCTCTCTCTCTCTCTCTCTCGTTCTCTCTTTCTCTTGAGAAGCGAAGGGACGAAACTGCCGTAGAGCTCTGATGACTGCAAAGAAGGAAGTAGGAGGGAAGGCGAGGGCAGAAGCACAAGAAGAAGCGAATGTACAGGCAAAGGCAGGTGTAGGGGTAAAAAGAGAAAAAAAATACAGCATTTGCGATAAGGCTAACATAAACAAGAAACATGACCAGGCACACATTTTCCTTGGTTTATTGCCTCGCAACGTCGCCATGGGTGGATGCATCTGCGACCGCTGCTAGCTGTTACGGCGTTTTAGTGTTGCCTCTCCTTGCGAGTTGGCGATGGGACACTGATGATTGGACGGCCGGGGATGGTCGGGGATGGATTTCTTGATTCATGGAGGCCAAATTCTCGATATCCACCTGGCATGCTCCGGTAGCCTGCTGCAGCTAGCGTTAGGTGCAGGGATGGCGTCCTCCTGGCATCGCGGGACGAGGTTGGGCCAAACGTGGGACCAACAATGGGCTCGTGGGCTTCAATTGATGGGAATCGGAGTGAACTCTAAGCCATTCGGTTGAGGGATGGGTCGAAGACCTGGCTGGGAATGGCCGGTTTGGTGGTTGGGCTCTGAAGAGGCCCTCTCGTCTACGGGCGGCCAGCACGGCGGCATTGTCTCGATCAATCAATCCCACTATCGTCCGTCTCGGTAAAACTCCTTAGCGCGGGATGAGGCGACGGAAAGATGCAGCTATCCGGTTCGGCGCGTGGGGTTGCATATCTGCGCCTCACCTCTCTGCTCAGCTCTAGGGGGCCGGTCCAGTGCCATGGGTATTAGGCTCGCTGTGACGACATCAAACAGAGGGGATGGATAGATGGATGGATGGATGAATGTGCTACCCGCTGTCGGGAGCTGGATGGATGCTGGATGGGATGACGAGATGACAAGATGGATGCACCCGTCGCACTACAACCACAGATTAATGACCCCCCTCGCCTGCTTCGATGCGGAAGGAGGAGTCAAATCCAATCTCGATTGGCCCCAACAAATCTGCAATCCCATCCGCTCAATATTGCCAATGTCCGATATTACAGGGGCCAGCCAACATGCTTAATTACCTACCCCTTGAATCTCCTGCATGTATTCGTACCCAGCGCGAAGTTCCGACCGCAGATCGGCACCAATTGATCTGAGCATCCATCCCGGCTCTGTCAAGGTCCCAGACCATCCGCCTTACCACTGTCAAATTTCTTGGATCCTCGCGCTCCTCTCCTCCCCCACATCCCATTGTCTTCCGTTTCAGTGGTTCATGACGCAGCGCACACGGCCCATTCAATCAGGAGCAACTCGTTCTCGGCCAGAGGGGAGGTGAGGTTGATAGGGAGTGGATGGGATGGACTTTGCTGGAACAAAACAATGTTAGAACGAGGACTCCATCAGAGCAAGAAACGGAAAGAAAAAAAGCAAGCACTGGTGTGGGACTACCAGAAACCATGTCTCACTTGACTACTCCCTGCCTAAGGTACTTCACCTACCCGACTGACGTAGTCAACTGTTCATTACACAACAGCAAATACCATTCTGCCCACAACCTTTCGCAATTTACACATCTGCCCACTAGCTAAACTGTTCGCCGCATATCTCGCTAATTACAATCCCCGTCAAAAGAGGCTACGAAAATTTTCATCCGTAGGAGGCTTCATCGTGTATCACAGCTCGAGCCAGTCAAAGTTGACGACTACCAAAGCGCGGCGATATGCCTCCAACGGCAACCCAATGAGAATACGACATCAAAGCAAGCCACAGTGGCTAAATCCGCCTCAATGGCCCTAGCCCAGCCAAATAACACGAGCTAACATGAGGGAAGCACAACAGCAATCTCTTATCGGCTGAACAACATTCTGCCGCCAAACCCGCTGGCCCCCGGTAAATAGGCCACGTTGGCAGCGCCTAGCCTCGTATTCCGTCTCGATGAAGCTGCAGGAACCCCCTGTCGGCATGAGATCAGCGTCCGCTTCGGGAGCTCCAACTACTTATCCCAGCCAACGAGGCCAGTCGGTGTGGTGGTGGCCTCTTCTTCGGGTCATCCGAGAGGCACACGTTTTCTGTGGTAATCGAAAGCCACCAAGAACCTGTTTGGCGCTCCTCCAACTTCCTCGGTCCGAGTTCCAGAGGCCTTCCAAGAGTTGATTGCTCTGCGTTGGGCGGCGAGGATCCGCGCCATTGGTGACGGTTCTTCAGAAGCAGTTCTACAGGCGCTTCATAGCTGATATAAAAAACTCATCTTACTTAGTTTAGCATTTATGTGAATAGCCATGGCCATACTAGCTCGCCCTATTGCAGTTCGTATCGGAGAAACATTATTTTTGCGTCTTTACCCATTTAACTTCGGCGGCTACTCCAATGTGGTTAGGGCGTTAAGAAGAGCACAGAAAAGAGCTTGAACGAAGCGTAAACGTTCTCACAGTTGGTCAAGTAACAGGCCAATATGAGATCGAGGCGTAGACCACAACTTTGCTGACATTATTGACTCAGTCGACAAGGGGACCCTCGTTGTTCAAAATCCAAACACACGACAACGAACGTCGCAGATAAGTTCTGATCACTAGCACTAATACAAGATTATGTTTCCCTACACTGGGGTATATATATCATTCCCTATTCCGAACACCTCTCACTCCAATCCACCAGATTTCCAGTCTGATTACCGCCATCCTCCAACCGGCTGAAGTCAGCATCCGCTCTGGATACACTTCGAGACGAGAGCCCATATAAACCCTAAAAAAAAAAA
>JAMYIC010000979.1:0-13764 GCA_024112705.1 Microcera coccophila
ACTACGGCCGTTCTTTACTCCCACGGGGATCCTTAGTTACAAACCGGGCTACAACAGCGTTTCCATCAGAGCTCCGTACATCAGGATGACGGCAATGATGATTTCAATTGATCTATAGGTAGATAGAAAATCAAGAGCTGTTCCACACACGACCCTAACCCATCTTGCGATGGATAGTCTTCAGTCTTCCTCGTCACGGTCTTCCTCCTCCCCTTCCTCCTCTAGATACAACTCAGCCCTACCTCCCAATGGCTCATCCACCCTCACAGGAGTCTCCAGGATTTCAGGTGACATGGTACGATGGAAAGATAACCATCGATGAGGACCTGTGGGATATCTCGAGCAACCGACTGCACCTATTCTATTTCTATTATGTAGGAGGTAAGGTGGAGTCGAACCCCATTGCGCCAGATTCCGAGACCAAGGCGACCATGTACACGGCCTATTGAGAGACGAACACAACTTACACGCCCAGACATCAGTCCGCGAAGGATCTCTCTCGCATGGACATTGAGCTGCTGCCCCATGAGACTGCAATGCGTATTTGCACAAATCACACTTGATCAATCGATTCTGGAAGGGGCTGGCTATTGTTGGCTCCCAGAAATGGGACTCGGGGGGTGGAGGTTGTCGGGTGACAACTGTGCCTCCATGAGCGAATTCTCTGATCATAAGCTCGACGTTGTTGCCCCATGTAGATTTCTTTGGCGCATCGCGTGTTGTGCACATCGGCCCCAAATATATGCACGATTGCGGCGGTCGGGATGCTTCCCAGCCAAGTCAATACTCTGAGGTGTTTACTGGAGAATCATTTGCGAGATATCTGCACATTGCATGGCGGGAACGAAGCCTGTTTCTGGGCATTAGATGGGAAAGCTTGCTTGCTCCTGTGGGTCTTCTTGAGCATGTCAATCCCCGCCGACTTAACGCCTTGGATAAACACGTCAATCCAACAGGCATTTATGAATTAAATGAGCAGTCTCGACGACGCGGATATTGAGCTTGCGCTACGAGATGTCGATCGAGCAGTGGTTGCGTAGGTGTGGAGGTCCGGACAGCGGACGGTCGGATGCGGACGGTCGGACGATGACCGGTTTTAGTAAGGTGGACGCTTTAGACTGTTCCAGATAGCGCAACGGACAATTGACCACCCTCCAGTGCTTTGCTCTCCATGATTTACTCTCCGTGGTTCACCCTCCGTCTCAGACGCTGGCGTCGTAGGCCGGGTATATTAAGTAAAGGCAGTTTTGCATTCTAAAAGCCCCTAAAAACGACATCCAAACCATCACATTCATTAAAACACAAGGAGTCGTTTCTCATTACATTTCTTCTCATAATTATATTCTAGGTGGTTTGCTTCTATTCGAACTTTCATCTTATCGCATTGTTACAGGAGAAAGCCCACATCCCATCCATATCTCCAGCCTCATTAAACAGCCACACTTGGCCATCACACCATGCACAGAAAAGAGCAACTTCGGGACGACAAAATGTCGACGCCGGCATCGGGTACAAAGTCGACGGACATGGTCTACCCTACGGGCCTCAGGCTCGCGCTGCTGATGACGTCCATGTTCGTGGCCATGTTCTTGGTGTCTTTGGTACGTTGAGTGTGGTGGCCACTTCGAAGGCCGAGGGATGTCCTTGCAAGCTGACCACCATCACCTGTAGGATAAACTTATCATTTCAACCGCTATCCCGCAAATCACGAGCGACTTCGCCTCGACGAGCGATATCGGCTGGTATGGCACGGCCTATCTCCTTACCAACTGCGCCTTCTTGTTGGTGTTTGGGAAGATGTATTCCGTCCTAAACGTTAAAGCAACTTTCTTGGGAGCTATCCTGTTTTTCGAGGTGGGCTCGGCCATTTGCGGCGCTGCGCCTAATTCAGTCGCCTTCATCTTTGGCAGGGCTATTGCCGGCCTGGGGGCTGGAGGCATCCAGTCTGGTGTTGTAAGTGACGTCCTTCCTTTACTGAGAATCAGTTTTCGACTAGCTTTCTTCCTCCCTACAACGTTTAGCCTTCTTGTATAGTTTACCAACGCCATATTGCATTAGATTGTCATCATCGTCTACGCCGTTCCGCTGCAAAAACGCCCCCAGTACCAAGGTCTCTTTGGTGCCGTATATGGCCTCTCATCGGTTCTCGGTCCAATAGTCGGCGGTGCCTTCACCACCAATGTTACTTGGAGATGGTGCTTCTACCTCAATCTCCCCTTGGGGGGCATGGTCTTGGTTTTCGTCTTCCTCTTACTGCATATCCCCAGTCGTCCCGAGGCCACGAATTCTTTGAGATACAAGCTGCTACAGCTCAATGCTGAAGGTCTCATCGCTCTTATCCCCGGAGTCGTTTGTCTATGCCTTGCTTTACAATGGGGTGGCTTCACGTACGAGGTCAGTAGGAAGCCTAAGCTTCCCTCCATGGCGTCTTTTCCCGTGCTTTTGAATACTAAAGCTGACTGTTTGCAGTGGAACGACGGGCGTATCATCGCCTTGCTTGTGGTCGCTTTCGTGCTTTTGATCGCCTTTATCTTGATCCAAGTCTGGAAGCCAGAGCGAGCTACGGTACCTCCACGTGTCTTTGTGCAGCGTAGTATCGCCAGCGGCTTCTTCGTGAGCTGTTGTATGGGAGCGCACCAGACACTATTGCGTAAGCCTACTTCATCCAACCAATACATCATCACTTACTAATGCTTCGACAATAGTTTACTACATTCCCGTCTGGTTCCAGGCTATCAAGGGCGATTCGGCCGTGAAGAGTGGCATCCATCTCTTGCCTCAAGTGCTTGCCCTCGTAGTGGCGTCCATCGTCACCGGCGTGCTAACGAGCCGCGTTGGATATTACACGCCCTTTTTGCTCTTGGGAATTTGCATCACAGCGGTCGGCGTCGGCTGCATCACGACTTTGGACATGGATACAACAGCGGGCCAATGGATCGGCTACCAAATTCTCTACGGCTGGGGCTTCGGCGCCTGCATCCAGGCACCCAACATGGCTGCCCAAACGGTGTTGCCACGCAACGAAGTCTCCATCGGCGCTTCACTGATGCTTTTCGCTCAGACACTTTTCGGAGCCATCTTCGTCTCGGTCGGCCAGAATGTTCTAGACGGCCAATTGGCTGAGCGTCTTGCTGACATCACAACCATCACTCCTCAGCAGATTGAGAGTGCTGGTATTATCGGCATCTTGGAGCTCATCCCATCTCAGTACTACGATGCAGCGTTGCTGGCATTCAACGACTCGCTGAGGGTGTGTTTTAAGGTCGCACTCGTAATGGCTTGCGTGGCTATTTTTGGCGGGCTTGGTATGGAGTGGCGCAGCGTGAAGAAGCAGCAAGAGAACCCTCCGGCTGAGGATGTTCAAATGCAGGGAGGCGTTGAGAAAGGTGAAGCCTAGAGTGACCTTCTTGATCCAGGAGTAACGGTACACGGTTGTCGAAGCCATCATAGATTCTCGACGAGAGAATACGTCGCATGAGAAGGAAACCTTGGGACTTTCATTTTCTTCCTTTCTTGTTGTATAACAAAATATCTTGGGCCAACAGCATGGAACTATTAATTATTGAATATTAGATAGTCAAGAATCAAACCACTTAGACATGTTATCTCCTTGCCAGGCAGGATACTCTGCAGCCCACATATCTTAGAGTTGAATTGAATCGAATCGTAACCTCCATGTGGAAATTGGAGCTCCCTACTCTTGTCAGCCCATTCACTGTCCTTCTAAAGACATTTCGGGGATTATATTTAGAGCGTCGTCCTTCCTGTCCCTTGACGAAGTCACGAGGACGAACGAAACCGAAGAGAACTATTCCTTTATTTAGCAATTTTCTAATACTCGCGGCAGGTACAATTTCGAAGTTCAGATAGCCGCCAGTTGATATTTCGTCGTATGCTACATGAACCACCCGATCACGCATAAACCAGACGAAACGGTGATCAGATATAAACACCTTGGATTCATCATATGTTTGGCCCCATCCCATGGTTCAGGGTTCTTTGCAAAGTCACCTTGAGCTGTGCAAATCCGCCCACCGTCCCACTCAAAACGCCAACGGGACTCTAATATCCGACTTTCCACCAACAACCCCCAGGGGCTACAAGTAGCTGGGCTCGGTCATGAAGTCGTCTGGCACGCCTCCAGATGCCGTAACATCGTTATCGATCGTAAAGAACGAGGGGTCCAAGGCCATGTTATGCTCACAGTCGAAAATACCTAAATAGTCTTGTGTTGTTGCACCTAGCATCTGATCGAAGAGTCCTGCTCCAACCTCCCATTAGTAAGCTGTTGAACCAACAATGCAATATGCTCACCATCTGAGGTTTCCATACTAGGTGTATTCAAAGAGTTCAAATCTTCCTGCAACACGATGGAGATAGCCCTTGCCGCTTTTCGGGCCTCTGTGGACCGATCGGAACTCTTCTCCCACAAGCCTTTGGCCGCAGCCAAAGCTTGTAAGATGTCATCCCGCCGGTGGAGAGCGCAAGGATTTGTCGTGCAAAGCTGTTCTTCGCTGCATCTGCTCAGCGCGAAACACAACATCATCGTAGCTTGCAGGAATTCATGGTTGAGCGACGAGGTCACCTTCCAGCGAACGCTGAACATCAAGCCACCGGGCTGAGTCTCTTCGCTCATCCTCCGCTGGTGTTCAAGGATTGCGAGGGCTGCTTGAATGCATAACTCGTTAGATTTCCTGCTTTCCTCTCCAACTGAACCTTTCACAAAGCTCCGTCGATGCAGAAGATAAACAGCTTTATGTATGAGAATGTCTAGGAGCATCTGGCGCAGTATCGTGACAGGGTCGCTGGCAATGGACGACTCGAGCGACTTGTACTTCAACCAAGCAGGGATGGCATCAATCACCCTTTCAAGTTTGACACCTAGCGTAGCAATATTGGCTGGCGATGGTGGTCCAGCTTCAGTCGCGTCATATATCTCCGCAGCTACTTTGATGATGGCATGTCTCTCGATAATAAACAAGAGCGCGGTAGACTCCGTCAATGGTCGCTCAGGGGGCAGCCGATGATGCTCGGAGCCAAGGTCGTTCTCGAACAAGTGCGCAGGCGGACGGGTGTCGCATTGGGAGTCTTTGATGATGCGCGGCAATCCTACCTGTGTGCTCGTGAAGAAATCCATCTGGTAGAGGGTGATCCAGAGACGTCGCCGCAATTCGCCCTGTAATGGCCCAATGTTTGGCCAGTGAGAGGGATCACGGTGCAGTCCCATGCGCAGCGCAATGCGGATCACGACTCCAATCAGAACCCAACTTCCCAGAGATGTATCGGGGTTCGCATTCTGGTCAACGGCAAAGTGCAACGTCAGTGTTTCCACAGTATACCTGCTCGGCCGTAGATAGTCGCCGGCCGTCAAACAGTGGACAGTGAGAGCTCGATAGGTATTCAGCATATCCTGTGGCTCCATGTTAGACGGGGTAAAGGCTTCCATATCCTGCTGTTGAAGAAACGCGGACATGCTCATGACACTGCACAACAGCCCTACCCACATAATCGGGGCGGCTGGAGGGTCATCCCAGAAGTTTGCGTACTAACAACACACAGCATCAGCAAGTAAGTTGAATGCAATGGAACAAAGTCCCAACCTCTGTGAAAAAACGTCTCCGGTGTAGAAGGACTAGTAGGCTCGCGAGCATTAGCAAAACTCGAGCCAAGAGTAAGTTCATCCTAGTCGTAGTTCACGACTCACAAGGTGCCAGATCAAAACTGTTGAAGAAATAAGAGACGTGTCTATCAACAATCTTGCGTGAAGGCATCATGGCCAGAATCTGCGTCATTGGAAGACGGGGCGCACTATTAAGGAGCGATATTCCAGTCATTGGTGATTCCTGCATGAAGCTGGTATCAGACTGAGTCGCATGAGGGCTTGCGATACCGATTGAAGGCTCCTCGGAGTCGGACAACTCATCTTTGAGGCGTTGGATCTGGAAATACCAAGGTTGTGAGCAGGTCTCTTGGCACAGATTACTCGCCAAAACGACTCACATCCTCCAGTATCGTGACCCAGTGGGTACTGCCGGTGTAGACAGCATGATCATCACTGAGACTCAGCCTGCCTATGTCATCTTCTACGTGGCTTAGGGGAGGAGTGTTTTGCGATTCGGCAGCATTTAAAGCCACGCTTCGTGATGTCGTGTCGTTGGATGACTGGCCTGAGCTCTGTGCCATGTCCCGCATTTCAATAACGAGGTTTTCAAGACGAGCAACCCTCTGGCGAGCTTGCTGGGTTCTGGTGTGTGGCCGGTAGTCGATGGCATCTTTTCTCTCTTGTTCTGAGCAGTTGTAAGTGCAATCTGTAGCTTTACCACGCCGCATACAAGTACCACAAGGAGAGTGTCGGTCGCAACGGAGTCTGCAAGGAATTAATAGGTTAAACATCCCCCGACACAGAGGGACTCACTTGCGTCCTCTGCAGAAGGTGCAGCTAAGTATTGGCTTCTCGCGTCTCCTATTTTGCGAAGTCGTAGACGCCATCCTAAGAACGACCCTTGCTAGTTTTGGTGTTCTCCGTAATACAGGATGGAAGATTCTCCAGACTACTCTGCATCGCCCACCAGCAACGCCTCATTTCTCCAATGTTGCAAAACGGGTGAGTTCGACAGCATTGCCGAATGGCCCACCGCAACCAGCAGGGGTCTCTGAATAGCGGCTATGCCGTTTTGAGTCACTCAAGAGCTTGCTGACTAATTCCAGCACAAGCTAAGATGCCGTCGGTTAAATGTCGGAATCATAGCGCAATATTATGCACGATAATCTTAATTTGGCATAACAAAAATGGATCGAGCTGCTTAGACAATCACACCTAATTTTCACTAGCCGTGATAAGCCGCGTCTAGTACATCAGCAAGGACATGCATCATTATGCACCAATTATGCATCTTTTGTTAAGCCCTAAGCATTCAACAATACTGTCACTGTGCCTTATGCAGACATGCGTCCCTCATTCGTCCTAACAAATTTACCGTACAAGTCCGGAGCATAATTTGCGGACGATAGATAATGTGAACAAGCAGAAGCTTTTAAGATAATTGTTGCAATTTTATCTCATTTCGCATATGCTTGGAATTAAGAGCTTGCGAGGTTTTACAATTGATTTAATGCTGGAAAACGAAGGTGTAGGGTATTCGCTCTGGAGTTAGACGCGGCATGATTGGCTGCGTGCGGTACGCTACTAGACACGTGTGATGATGACGGAGAACGCGACGCCAAAAGTCATGACCTCGACGGCGACATGCACAGCTTCTCTCCTTTAGATGCTCGTGCGGAACGTCCCGCCGGAGTCGGGAGAAATGGTCGCCACCGATGCCCAAACACGTAGCCCACTGGCAGCTATTGCTCCTGCGCCTCCCAGCACGGCCGGCTCAGCCCGTCTTGGCTGCAACGGGAACTCGACCCAGCTCCCCATGCCATACGCTTGCCAGTCCTGTACGAAGCGCAAGGTGAAATGCGACAAGGCGACACCGACCTGTTCCAGCTGCCGCAGGGGCAAGCTTGTGTGCTGCTATCAGGCGCCTTTGCCACGGTTGCGGAAAAGAAAACTGAGCGATGACGTCCTCGAAAAGCTCGCTCGATACGAGCGTATTCTGCACCAGCATGGCTTATTGGATGCTGACACATTGCCTTCAAACGAAGGGGGCTCACCGCAGGACCCGATATCTCTGCATTGGAATGAGCCCGAAGCGCGGGGAACGGGCAAGCTGCTGGCTGGCGAAGGTAGGTCGCGATATATAGACAGTAATCTCTGGCGTAACCTCGGAGACGACGAGGTACAGCGCGTGTCTGATGGCGAAGAGGAAGAAGAAGAAGAAGAAGAAGACCAAGTGGCCAACGATGTCGTCGGAGATTTCACCTCGGATCCCTTGACGGGAGCATTCGTGTCCTCTCAACACAATTTGCTCCAGTATCACCCAACACATGCGAACGCCCTAACTCTCTGGCAGACGCATGCTGAAAACGTGGAACCCATATGCAAAATTCTGCATATCCCATCGACCGCGAGGATGATCGAGGTAGCTTCCCAGCAGCCTTGGGTGGCTTCGAAAGTCGACGAGTGCGTGTTGTTTGCCGTATATCACTTTGCAGTCTTCTCCATGACAGAAGAGGATTGTGCGGACAAACTGGGGGAGCCGCGTACTACCTTGGTGCAGCGGTATCATTTTGCCGCGCGACAGGCTCTTGTCAATGCATCCTTTCTCAAGACGACAGAGCTATCGGTTCTGCAAGCTCTTGTTCTATTCCTGCTGCCTTGCCGGTACTCGTACGACTCGCAAACATATTGGGTTCTAACAGGGGTAGCGGTCCGAATAGCACAGCGCATGGGACTCCATAGAGACGGAGAAAAGCTGAACTTGCCACCTTTTGATGTGGAAATGAGGCGACGGCTCTTCTACCAACTTCTACCCCTCGACGGCAATGCTAGCCAAATGTCGGGCACTGGCCTCTCGATTGCGCTAGGCACCTGGGACACCCAGCAGCCTCTCAACATCAACGATGACCAGATCTGGCCGGGAATGACGGAGGCGCCGAAAGAGCAAAGGGGGGCAACCGAGATGATCTTTTGCCTGTCGCGCTCATGTGTCGGGAAATACTTTGCCAAGGCAGGCAAATCGGAGGACGGCAAGGGCTCCGGTCATTTCAGGGACTACCACGAAGCCGAGCTGGTCATCAGTGAGGCCGAAAAGGAAGTCGAGGAGAAGTACATTCGATACTGTGACGTTGTCGATCCGCTGCATTTTCTGACTATCGCCATGGCTAGATCAGGGATCATAGCCATGCGCCTTCGAATCCGACTCCCTAGAGTCAGGAACCAGACCGCGACGGACTCGGAGAGAAGAGATTTGTTTCGACTTGCGCAAAAGATCATGGATACCGATACTGCGGCCTACGCCCAGCCGGGTCTGAGGAGGTATAGATGGCATGTGAGGCCGTTCTTCTTGTGGGGTACGTGGGACTCGTTGGTTTTCGTCCTGACTACCTTGTGGAAGAGACACGATCTACTCTCGCCTGCTGAAGCGGACGCCGCGTGGAATCAGGTGGAGAAAATCTACCACAACCACGACGAGCTCCTGGAGTCTAAGCGGGCGTTGCACGTGGCGTTTAAGCGTCTCACGCTTAAAGCCTGGAACGCTCATCCATCGAGCAGCAGTGTGCCCGAGCCGGTCTTCATCACCACCATGCGGTCCTCGCAGAAACCGACCCCTCAAGACGGCAGAGCAAATGCCCTGGACAGGATAGAAGGTGCTATGCCAGTAATCGACCCTTATCCTTCAAGTGATACGAATACCTCGTTGAGCAACCAGACTGGTGCAGTGGACCTTGACATCAGCAACGATTTCAGTTTCGACGTCGAGGACTGGATGTACTGGGATCAACTGATTCGGGATCATCGAGTGAAGGATGACGAACCACAAGGCGAATCCTAGTAGAGATTTCCAGGCCGGCAAACGGGCAACGCACGACGCATGTTATGCTTGAGTGCATGTCCGCTAGTGATCATTTCTAGGGGCGTGTCCAAGAACTTCCCCTCCCACGACCCGACATACTGCTTTCCGTCGTACCGAAGACGAAGACCTTTGATACGCAGAATGTAGGTGTGGTATTAAGGGTTGTATTAGGATGAGGATCTCTTGCCGCTCTGTGGAAGCCTCTCCTTTGAAGGAGAGCTTCCCACTCGGGGGCGGACTATCTATTACTCAGAGGGTCAGGTGACCCCCTTCTTCCTCACGTATCAACCTTAGATTGGTTTTGCAACCACAAACTTGGAGACTCGAATTTCGCAAGGTATACCAACTGAAGATGAGGTGTCCGACACTCACTATTGCTGATTGCTGAGGTTATCTGGAATCCTGACCCAGACTGGAACACCGCCTGTGATTGGTCAAGACCTCGGGTCCTCAGCGGCCGAAGCAGTAGACTGACCTCGGCCGGTGAACCAATCAGCAGCCAGCAACCTCGGGCCTCACGATGCCTTGATGGTGCATGTAACGCACATATGACCTTCTCTATTCCTACCTATAAAAAGGACCTCGATATCAGCCTTGTGCACCACAATACGGTTCTATAACGAGTTTCTCTCGCCCTGTTCACTCTCGAAACACAATGTCACAGCTGAGGGTTCTCATTGTAGGCGCGTCCATAGCCGGCCCAACGGCAGCCTACTGGTTTGCCAAAGCCAGAGCAAATGTTACCATCGTCGAACGCTTTCCGCATTTGCGGACCAATGGTCAAAACGTCGATATTCGCACCGTAGGCGTCACGATAATGCGGAAGATGCCAGGCATGGAGGCGGCTGTGCGAGCCAAGACGACGCCGCTCGAAGGAATCAGCTTCGTTCGCGCCGATGGCTCGCCGTGTGGAATAATCAGACCTACTGGCAACCCAGATCAACAGTCGCTCGTCTCAGAGTACGAGATCTACCGCGGCGACTTGGCCAAGATTCTTTTCGACATGACCAAGCATAACAAAAACATCAACTATGTTTTCGGCGAGCAAGTCGTCTCGATGCAGCATCATGGAGACGAAGACGGGCCCATTACGGTCGAATTCGCAAATGGCTTTCCGACTTCAACCTTTGATCTGGTTGTCGCCTGTGACGGCGCAACATCGAGGACCCGGGCAATCGGGCTTGGCTGCGGTGTCCGAGACCATATTCAACCGACGAATAGCTGGACGGCCTACTTCTCCGTTGAAAAAGATCTTCTCAACGGGAGCAAAGTGGGACAAGCCTACAGTGCTGTAGGCGGTCGGTTCATCGCCATCGGGACCGATCCAGCGGGTGGCAGTCGAGTTGTCCTGATGAGCGTCCACCCACGCGACGATCGCGATGCCACACGCCAATTCCGCGAAGCCATGAAGCTGGGAGATGATGCTCTGAAAGAGTTCGTGGCCCAACGGTACAGCGGTGGGGGCTGGAAGTGCGACGAGGCCGTCAAGGGCATGATGGAGGCGCGGGACTTTTACGCAACCGAGATCGTCCAGGTCAAACCCCCCACGTTATACAACGGGCGATTCGTGCTAGTCGGCGATGCGGGATATGCACCTGGACCTACCGGTGCTGGCACGAGCCTCGCCATCGCCGGCGCGTATGTGCTCGCCGGCGAGGTGAGTAAACATAAGGGCAACCTAGCAGCAGCCCTCAAAGGTTATGAGGAGCAGATGCGGCCCATCATCACTGACCTGCAGAAGATTCCACCATTAATCCCCACTGTCATGGCACCGCAGACGGCTTGGGGAATCTGGCTTCGAAACACCATCTTTGCATTCATCTGCTGGACCAGAATCATCGAATTTACTCAGAAATTCTTTGCCGGTTCATTTGCCAACACAGATCAGTATAAGCTCCCAGATTATGATTGGGTTGACTAGGGGCCAGAACGACGCACATGGAGGAGTTCTTTGCTTGAAATATCTGGCAAGCTGAGGTGCACAAATTATAGGTTACTTAATGAGACATTATGTCGACTCCTCAACTTGATAGTGTCCACGGTTTAATATTGAATTTACTGCTCTTACATCATTTATTTTGTTTTGGTAGTTGATATACCTAGCTAGCTAGGGCAGGCAGTCTCAAGCCTCTCATTCCACCATACGCGTTTTAGTTTGCTCAGTAAAGTACTAGGTCCTATGCCAACGACTGAGATCCTTGTCCTTTGGGAACGTAAAGCTAGAGGGTCTCTTTTGCCTCCGGCGGCCCTGCCGGGGGCCCTCCTCGCCTTCGGCTCGAGCTCTATAGTAGCCCCTTAAGCCTATAGTAGCTTTGTCTAGTGAGCGGTGAGATGGCAAAAAGATCTAATTGCTGTTGGGTATTTTAGAATTGTAGCTAGTGATTGTGGTGGTGAAGCAATATTGGGCTCCCGTTAGAAGAAGTAAAGCTGGAAGCTGCCGCCTACTATGTGTCCTTTAACTTCCCGCAGCGTTGCTTAATTATGCCTAATACCTAAACTCAATAATCAAGCAATCAAGAGCCTCATCGAATAACGATAAGATTTGTCGACAAGCCTTGCGCAAATCTTATTATTACCCACTGAGGCTCTTGATTGCTTCGTTATTGCATCGTTGATATACGACCAATTAACCAATATATTTAGATTATGATATAGATATAATATGCCCTTCATATGCTTCGAAACCTGGTCCTGAAAAAATGACTCGGTGCTGGCGTGAGCAACCAACATGCCGCTAGGAACACCACAAAGGGTCGTGCATATCCCAGCCGAGGACAGACAGAGTCGCCCTCTCAGGACAGGACCATCATGGCAAGCCCAGCAACAGACATGAGGCCAAATACACGAGCAGAGCACGAAGAGGAGCCAGAGGTCTTGGAAGGGCTGGCTGCACTGCTGCCTGAGCTCGTGGTGCCAGCAGGTCCGCTGCTCGACCCGCTTGGACGAGTCACGCTTCCCGTAGCCGATGCGTCGCCGGAAGCACTGGTTGGGCGGGATCCAGAACCAGTGGCGGTGAGCAGCTCCTGGCCGGCGGTGATGGTAACGGGGGCGTAAGAAAAGGTGGCGAGATCCTGTTGGTCGAGGCCCGAGGCGCTGAAGGTTGCCGTGGGATGGCCGTCGTCGTTACCGCCAACGTTGATGGTGGTGCAGACTTTGGCGACGGTCCTGCTCATCTCGCAGTGGATGGAGAATGACCAGGGGTTCACAGAGTCGGTGATGAAGTAATCGAATGAGCCAGTCTCAGCCGCGCCCGAGGGTAGAGTTTCACTGGCCCAAGGTCCCAGGGTAAGGTAGTTGTTGTACGTGCCGCAATCATTGCTATCGGTGCCGGAGGGACAGTTCAAGAGATAGGTGGTGGCTGTTGCATCGGCTCCAATGACCTTGGCCACCAGAGGCTGAGAATCAGAATCGGGGAGGAGGAGCGACGTGACGGCTGAGGCAGACATGATTGAAGATGGAGCAGGCCGAAGTTCAAGGGCTAGGAATAGAATAGTATAGAATAGAATAGAATAGAAAAAAAGAGTATAGGGCGCAAGTAAAGAGCGAATGTGGAGGTTTCGAACGCCTCTCAATAATTATTAGCGAGCGGATGAGGTTTGTTGGGAGAAAACAAGGGAAAAAGGAAATTTCAGAGAGGAAATTAACGGTAAGCGAGTTGGGAATAGCGTGGGGGCCCATTAAAGGAATAAAAATAAATAAATAAAAAGGGGCGACGGACCGACACACCATCAGCTATTTGTCATCAAGCGCTGTAATAAAAACTAGGGAATGGGCTAATCGTATGGCTAAGAAGAGAAATTAATAAATTAAGGTTGTTGATCAAGTCGTCTGTTCCCGTCTGTCGTGTGTCCTCAAGCGTGCGATTCTCGTATCGTCGTAACGAAGAGCCTCATCCGTCCCCGTCTTGCTGTCCGAGATGCCTACAGCCACCGTAGGTTCGGGTTCGCCGAGGGCCTTATGTTGGGCGGCTACCGTTCAATTGGGCTTTGACCGATAGCTCCAGTAGAATCGCCACTGCAAGGATACAAGAAAATAGGCGAAATCACAGGTAGTGGCAAAGAGGATACCACAGCCGACTGGAAGCGGTAGTTCGAGATACGAGATGGGAACTTGTCATATTAATTTGGTAGATTACACCAGATTTGGTCAGATATATGTCAAGATCGCTTGAGACATTTTTTTCAATTGCCAGACACGAGCTGGTGCTATCGGTCGTGTAATCTTCATTGAAGTCTTCGAAAATTGTCAGTGCTCTCATTGTCTTTGGTAATGAGTGCGAGATGGTAGTGCAATCGTCTAGATCGAC
>JAMYIC010000980.1:0-13409 GCA_024112705.1 Microcera coccophila
CGGACGGTTCCTAGGTCGTGGGTCTGGGAATGAGATTGGGAGTGATATCGTGTACGAATTCACCTTGGACTTGGGTTCGAGTTCCCAGGAGTCTAAGATGAGAAGGGCTTTGCAGCTCGCAATATGTCTCGCGGTACACAACTTCATTCGGCGGAGCTTCCTCGATAATCGGCCGAAGTTCTTTCAGCTTGTCTTGGGTGATTGAACCCCTTCCCAACCCCTGAGCTGCATCCTACCGAAGGGACTCTTTGTCGAGATGTCCATCACCACTCGTGTCCCTCACCTCCCTGCAGACCCCCGTCTCACCATCGCCAAACACCGTCCCACAACCTGCAGTGAGCTCTCCAGAATCGGCTCAGATTCCCACACTCGGCGAACCTAAGGTGCCTACCTCTCCGCTCTATAAGTAAGACCCAAGGAGAACACTGAAGCTCCATCTCGAGCCAACTCATTCCAGAATCTCCCCCTCTTTTCCCAACCTGCACTTTTCACTCGTTTCGTTTTCTCCTGCTGCATTGTCCGTCCATCATCATGTGGGGGCTTCTCATTCTCTTGGTCCTTCGCCCTGTCTTTGCGTACAATGCGACTGCGGCGCATAACAGGACCGTCACTTGTCCTCACGATGCGCTGTATACGTCGTTGGTTGATGGGGGCGGCTTCTGCTCGAGTGTGCTTGAGGCGGGTCGCTGTGGGGGAGGGTATCGGACGCCGACGCAGTTTGCTACGTATAACCAGACGAGGATAGCTTCTTATGTGAGTTTACTAAGGATGAGTGAGAGACAGATTTCCTGTTTCCCTCTTCGTTCTAGTTCCCATACTCCTTGTACCTTGACCATAATCCTCAACTCAACTCATGTGTCATGCTACTAAGCTGCTCATACTAACGGACCTCCAGTGCCACTGTATCGTCACACGCAGCAACATGACAATCACTTCAACCCGCTCAAGCAACTGGACCATCGGACAACCTACCGCCACAAGCCGAGATTCGGTCTCGGATTTGTATTCATCAGACCAAGCTTCAACAGAATCTCCTGTTGGACGACCAGGTCCAGGAGTGCCATCACAATCCCAGTCCATGTCGGAGTCAGTCACCAGGAGCGACACTACTCAGACTGGTACGAACCTCAGTCGTTCCATGACGAGAGTCACTTCAGTTACTTCAACATTTGGAGGCTGGAACTCCTCTTTGACTGCCTCGAAAGGTTCAGAGACTCTATCGGGATCTGGTACATGGATTGGCACAGAAATTGGGTCAACGGGCACTGTTGCCCCTATTTCGAGTGCAGAGAGCACCTCAACACTAGCAATATCCTCTTCCAGCACGGGATCTATAGTGGATAGCGAGACTAGCTCTGATGCAACGCGTACTGAGCCCCCAGTCTCAGACTCTACTAAAGCCTTTCCTTCTAGCGTTACTTCACACCACATCACCGCAACACTCACCCTTCTTCCACCGATACCCTTCCCCAACAGTACAACTTCCGTCACCAACAACACGACCTCAACCGTATCCGAGCTCCCAGTCGCAAACTTTACCAAAGTCACGCGTACTGCCGCAGTCTCCCAAGCGACATGCTACGGCCTTGCAGACAATCCAGATGCCGGCCTCACGAGACGAGCACTACTCCACAACGCCAACTTGAGAGAACGAAATGCCACTATTCCTCTCCTCTACATTGAATCTGTGGACTTTGAGAATGGAGGAATTGACCCGGTCTTTCTCACGGTTCGGGATATGAACGAAGGGACACACTACATCGACATCTCGAACAAAAGCCAAATCGCAGCAGTCGATACTTCTGGCAACTCGATGCTTTTGGATCAGTCCGGAATCCATTTCTCCACGCGGAACTGCACATTTAGCATTTCGATCACTTTCGATGGCCTGTATCAGCAGCTCACCAAGCTCGCAAACGTTAAGTGTTCTACCGTTCGGTCCAAGAAACGCATGGAGAACATGGACTTTAAGCAGATACTCAACCTCCACGACCAATGCGGCGACGCCGTCAAGAGGTCCATCAGACCGTACCCTCAGCTCTCCGTTGGCGACACGGCGTGTACCAACACCGATGTCAACGAGCTGACCGGTCGGTGGGAGTTTGACTGCACGTTCCCGGGCTCTCAATCAGGCTCGATAAAGTGCCAGCGGGCAATCAAGAACGACGTTGTGGATTTCCTGCTCACGGATCCGTTCGGTGACGCTTGTCCCGAGCTGTCCACCGTCATCACCACGCTCGCGGCCAACGGGCAGGATTTCCTGGGGCCGGAGTCTCTTCTCGCCGCGCTCTACAGTCGAAACCTCAATGCAGCTGAGAAGGTCGAGGCACAGGCGGCGGTTACGGCTTATGAGCAACTTTGGAGGGTTCTCCAAGAGTCATTCTCCAAACAGCTTGGGAATTCCAGTGCCCTTGAGCAGTACATCAAGTTGTACGATGCATACCGTAACTTCGAAGACGACATCTGCGAGGATCTCCAAGTAGGAGAGATCCCCCTTCCACTACGCCTCACCGCGGGCTCGACGACTGTCCCCGCCATCACGACCCTCAACTGGGCTCCAGAATCCCCTCGAGCCTACAACCTCACGATCCAAGACGTTTCCAGCATCGCATGCTGTGCTCACGGCAGCGTCTCAGGTATCGAAAAGGGTACGTGTGCCTATCCCAACGATGCGCTCATCAAGGGCACGAACTGTGTTTGCGGGAGGACGGCGGACAGGAGGTCGGTTGCCTTTGAGGTTACTGAGTGTGATAATTATGTGAGCGACTGCGAGAGTGACAAGGACTGTGATGGCTTTGCGGGTTATGTGTGTTTGATTGGGAGTTGCTGTGGGGGAGGAGTTTGTGTTGATCCGTATGCTTGTTCGCAGAATGGGACTCAGTTGGTAAAGGCTTGATCGTGGGAATGAGAGTTGAAACTAGGCTATCGTTAATACCAGTCGCGGAAGGTCGTCATCTGAGGATGATAATAATCACCCTTTGGTGTTCGTCCTGCCTTGATCATGGAGTGTAGGGTAGAAGATGATAATCGAAGCTCAAGCCGGAACAGCCCACCAAGCCTGTAAGATTGGCACTTCATCTCATTGTGACGTTGCAGTATTGCTCATACCTAGCTTAGGCTAATTGCCGATGGGGTTTGATACCACACATTTCATCATTGTATCGTAGGTGACCCTGATCCGGCCTACTACTGTATGCGGGGGGAAGATTTCTCGGGTCTTGCCGTTGGAATGCAAGAGCGTCATGGAAGTCGTTAGTAGATGTAGATCGGCCATGCTCTTGGAGGGGATATCGCCACACTGCTGTAGGGCTTCGACGGCGCAGGCTGGGTTTGTGGGTGCCATCATATCGGGGATTTTCTGCTTGGACAAGACCACCCGGACATGCGAGTATAGAGTGTTGGAAAACGTAGGATGGCTAGAACCCGAAATGAGATGATCCCAGCTTGCCAGTAATAGTTCCACAAAGGTAAGAGAAATCGTCACATAGCATGCATTGAGAAGTGACAGCTAATTCAAGAACGTCAAATGTAGTCCGATCGTATTTTGGAATCTCCTAGACTCATAAAATCCCAATGCCCATCCCATCCTTTTTTTGAATGCAGACGTTAAACGTAACCAGACTCCATCCCAGACCTATTCGACCTATTGCCTAAGCCTTAGGGGCGGTAGGGACAATCTTCTTGCCGTCCTTGTTGTATCGAACGCGCGGGGGAGGGGCACGGTTGCGGCGGCCAGTTCGCGATCGGACACTGGAAGTTTCGTCAGTTTCTCATGTCCTGAACGTACCTGGATGTAGTTTCCAGTCATGGAAGGGTTGGGAGTGTATCCAATTGCTCAACCAAGGTTCATCTGAAGCACATACGCAACCAAGGCGCAGTTGTCACACTCCCGGGAAAGACAACGTACCGGACAATCTTGCCGTGAATGGCGCAAGAGACGCAGTACTGCAGCTTCAGGTACATCTTGGGGACGGTGTACTCCGCGAAGACGGAGGCGTCGGAGATATCACCTGGGAATTGTTAGTCGTCTGCTCTACAAAAACACAAAGAAGACGTACGGATAGCGGCAGACTCGACCATGTTTCGGATGGTGAATCTCTTGATGGCCTTGTCCTTGGGGGTGCATCGCGAGCAGTTGCTGCATCGGATGGGCTTGACGTGGCCGCGGCCCTTCTTGTTGCGACCGCTAGGGAATCATGTCAGCATTGATTGATACAACGTCGAGATCAGCCATCCCCAGCAACGGGTCACGATGACGCTTCGAAGTCACCTTCGAAAGAGTATCATGATCGGTACCAAGGCTGGCTGAAGGTGGGGGAGGGGGGGGAAGTCGTACTTGTTCTTTCTCTTCTTGACCATTTTGGCGGTTTCTGCTATGGGTTAATAACACGACACAGAAGAAAGAGAGGAAGAGGGAAGAGAAGGGCGGCGTACCGAAATGTGCGTTGTCAAATGGGTTGGAAGATGCAGCGTCTCGGCTCCTCTGGCGTAGGGCAAGTATCGTTAGGTGGATGCCCCCACAACCGGGGCGAATTTTCGAGGGGCGAAAAGGAAAAGGGCACACCGCAGCGAAAACCCTAGTCAGGTGACGCCACCCTCCACTTCCCGCGCTTGGGGGGGATTTTCTCGGCGAGCGCCACTCCACCAAAAGCGATCTTCTTCCTCCACGCACCATCTGAAGATTGCTTAGGAAGGCATTATTGTCGAGGTACGTCTGAAAGATGCTGCAAATTCCTTTCGCCATGCTGAGGGCTTCATTGCCTCTCACATGAAGCCCTATCTGCATTGTTTTTCCCTCCCGTTGCTTCCACAACCTCTCCTCCCTCTCCCCCTTCATCCGCCGCTCGTTCGCAATATGTCGTCCGACTGAAATCTAACGTCCCCAGCTAGGCAAGATGCAGATTTTCGTCAAGACCCTCACGGGGAAGACGATCACCCTTGAGGTGGAGTCTTCCGACACCATCGACAACGTCAAGTCCAAGATTCAGGACAAGGAGGGAATCCCCCCGGACCAACAGCGACTCATCTTCGCCGGCAAGCAGCTTGAGGATGGCCGAACCCTGAGCGACTACAACATCCAGAAGGAGAGCACCCTCCACCTGGTGCTCCGCCTGCGCGGTGGCGCCAAGAAGCGCAAGAAGAAGGTCTACACCACCCCCAAGAAGATCAAGCACAAGCGCAAGAAGACCAAGCTGGCTGTGCTCAAGTACTACAAGGTCGACTCCGACGGCAAGATCGAGCGCCTCCGACGAGAGTGCCCCGCCGACACTGTGAGTCTCATTTTAACCCTTTTGGAAATCGCGACAGATTACTGACCTTTTTAGTGCGGCGCTGGTGTCTTCATGGCTGCCATGAACGACCGACAGTATTGTGGTCGATGCCACCTGACCTACGTTTTCGACAAGCAATAAATGCATGACAAGGGATTCTGATACTTATGGGATGAATGGCGGACGGCTGGGACCATGGATTGCCACAAAAAGGCGTTGATGTAGCATATCACATCCGGACTTCTGATAATGCATGCTTGATGGAGACGAACAATAAAGCACTTGATGTTCATGATTTGTGTGACCTAATTAATATTCTCCGGTGATACCCGAGATGTCTAATGCGTCTCATTGAGCCTCGATGCATCCACGTCTTGGCTGTTCTCCGTAGTGTGATTAATGGATAAAGAGCAATACATGTCTCGACGTTAATTAACCAGAGGAGTTTGGTGCCCAATAATTGCGTGTTATTTTTTACAGCCTTGTTGTGCGAGCCCATCGTGAACGAAATTTCCTCGCCAGCCTTGCCCTGGTGGGTCTCCTCCCTAAGCGACTTGGTCAACACTCATTGTCATACTGGAGGTAGGGCTTGTCGTTATTGGCCAAAGCTGTTCACATCATTTAGTTGTCGGCAGGAGAGTCAGAGAATTAGCTTGTTTTGACCATCATTGAATTCAAACTTTGGGTATGAAGTCCCAGTATGTACAAAAGCATGCCAATGCCCTCAAACGCCGAAGCCAAAATCCTACAAACTCCTCAAAGAATCGCGCAGGGTCCTTGAAATGTTGCTCGGTTGCTCGGTTGTGAAGTCTCTGACCTTTTTGGCTCCTTGCCTGGTGGCAAGTCGCTCATAGCGTCGGCTTCTAATGATGAAGCTGGGCCTATGGTCTCCTGATCCTGCGAGACCAATGATGCCAGCTGAGTCGGCACACCTGGCTCTAACGCCTTGAGCTGTTTCGAACCGCTAACGTCTATCGTGAACGGCAACTCCTCGTCAATACCCACTCTGTCCGTAACACTGAGCTGCTCTACGTCGGCCTGCTCATGATGAACCGTGGTTCTTGCAGACCGGCATGCTGTCGCGCGACCGGAAGAGCTCTACTCGTCGTCATCCGCGGCCTTCGACTTTCTCTTCTTCTTCTTTTTCTTCTCGCCGTCTACTGGGGCGGGGACGGCCTCTTCCTCCTCATCTCGCTTACGCTTCTTTTCCTTCTTCTCCTTTTTATCTTTCTTGTCTTTCTTCTCCTTCTTGGACTTCTTGGCAGACTCAGGCTCGGGAACGTCGGCCATCTCCTCATCCTCATCGCCACCTTCATCCATGATGTCCATAACACCCTTCTGTTGTTGAGTTAGCTTTGCGCGCTTGTCAATCCTAGCGATTTGACTTACCATGACGTCGGTGTTCTTGGCAGGCTTCTTGCCGGTAGCGTAGAATTCTAACCTATCCTCGACTTGTTGCTTCAAGGCCTCGCCAAAGCGAGTAGAAGGCTCCTCAGAGAAGTTGTCAATACGACTGGCCATGCTGCACTTGTTGGCGAGGTATCGGGAGATTCGGCCCTTGTTGCGAACGCCAGCCTTGCCGATGAAGCTGCTGTGGTAGATGAGACCATATTTAGGCGTGTTGCTCTTGCTCTTGAGAGCACGGAACAGAGCCTTCTCAGCACCGAGAATCTGGAGAGTGGAGGCAGGGTACTTGGAAAGGTTGGTGAGGGAGCCGGCGTGGGAGATGAGACGGGCGGCGACGGGGGTGCCGATCAAGGTCTGGAGGTTGGGAGCGATGCTGCCCATCTTCTTCTCGAGGTAGAGAGAGGTAGTCTTTCGGTTCTCGGCTTGCTTGACAACCGCCTCGGCAAAGCCCAGGACAATTTCGAGATCAGCGGCAGAAATGTCGAGACCCATGGAAACCTTGGCGGCATCGATGATAGCCTGCGCCTTCTCGCCATCTTCGCTAACGAGGAGAGCAAGGTCGTGAAGCTTTTCGTCGTTCAAGGTCTTCTTGTCGCCGATGGCAAGAACCAATTTGCAGTAGGTCAAGTTGTCGGAGACGATCTTGATCAGCTCGGGGAAGTGCCATCCGTACCACTCTCGCACGCGCATGAAGAACTGGTTCACGCCCTTGTCCTGAAAGTCGATGGTCGCGCTGGCCTGGATGATGTGGTTGTCGTTGCGAGTGACGCTGAACTTGACCTTGGCTCGGGAGTAGGCGTGACCCATACCAAGGCCGGCCTTCTCGACGTCTCCGGACTTGAGGTCCTTGAGAAGCTTGTCGGCGTGCAGGCGAATACCACGGATGACGTCCCCGACAATATCAGAGGTATCGGCGGTCTCGCACTCAAGACCGGGGAAGTTGGCCTTGATCGCACCAGCCAAGTTCTTCTCGGAGACACCCAAAACAACCTTGCTCTTCTTGCCGCTCGTCTGGGGGAGATTAAGCTCGAGGACGTTCTTGAGGTAGTCGGAGACGATGCCCTCGGAAACGAGGTTGATGTTCTCCAGAGCCTCGACGTGACCACTTCACCCGGATTAGCGCCCACCCTTCTCCCAAAACTCATCATCCAGATTAAGCATACCGGAACGGACTGAAATTGGCAAGCTGGACCATCTTGCCAAACTTGGCGAGGTCATTCACAGCGGCCTGCGTCTCCTTCAACTTCAACCCCACCGCATCGGCCTGATGCACCACCTTGAAGAGGGCATAGCCCACGGGCGATTCGTAGAGAGCGTAGTCAATGTGCGACATCTTGTCTCGTCCCAGCCTTGTGTCGCAATTGGTGGTGGGATTGGGATTGGGGAATTCCGGGTGGTTGCTTCGAAACGAAGATTTTCGCACTTTTTTCCGGTGGAAAATTTCTGGCGAGCTTGAAGCTACGCTGGCGCACGGGCCGGTATGGAGTGGGTTCCGCTGGCTAGAGTCACGTGGAGGTGAGAGAGATGGAGGTGGGGCAGCGGAACTCTCACCACACCAAACATCAAGCTTCACAGCTAAGCTGGGGTCTGTCAAGGTAGGAAAGAAGAATATCAATGGGATATTTACTTCCTATTCTTGCAGTACGCGTGACAGTACTTCTTGCTTGGCTTCACTGTTCACGAGGATAAGCATCCGGTTTTACTTCACTTTTCGTGAGCGGGGCTGCGGGAGAATTTGTATCATTCTTGGATTCGTATTCCTCATACTCCAATGTCCTTCCATGGCCCCCCCCTCACTGGTCAGGAAAGCCATTCTTCAAGTTATCATACTTTGTCGCCGGGTATTCAATGCAATTCTGCTGATTCATCAAACTCTGCGGTCCTCCCAGGCCGTCAATCACAGTTCCGATCAAGCTATGCTCTCCCTCCTTGTCAGCGCTGCTCTCCCACCACATGGCACCACCAAGACCGCGTTGCTTGATGAATTCGGCCTTGGTTCTCGCTATCGTGGGCGTATCATAGGACACCAACGTTCTCTTGCCAGGGTGATAGCAGTATGTGCCGCTGCAATGGTCATCACAGTGCTCATGGGCTCCCTCGAGGGGTAAGTTCTTATAATCGTGCACGCCTTGTTCCCAGGTGCCCTCTCCAATACCTTGGTATGGTTTTCCCATGCCATCGGTGTTCTCAAAGGCTCGGCCGTAAAGCGGCATACCGAGAACGATCTTGTTGGGAGCGACTCCGCTCTTGACGTAAAAGTCGATGGCTGCGACTGTCGAGAATGGTGTCGACGCTGGGTTGTTCTGAGAGGGATATAGGTTTGCCTGGTGTCCGGCAACCTGGTCCCACGAACCCGCGTAATCATATGCCATCAAGTTCCAGAAATCTAGCAGCCCATCCATGCCAGCAATGTCCATCTTCTCAAAGTTTTGCGCCCCAGCGGGACAGGCCACCGTCAGCTCAAAGTGGTGGGGCTGGCTCAGCGTCTGCGAGTAAGCATCCATCTCCTGCCGCACAGCAGTCAGAAGCTCGACGAGGTTCCGGGCCTCATCTCCGTTTTGGGGATACTCCCAGTCGATGTCGATGCCGTCGAAGCCGAGATTCTTGATCAGGTCCACGCTCGACTTGGCAAATGTGGTGCGGCCCTGCGGGGTGCTTGCGGGGCCCTTGAAGTTGGAGCTGTAGGTCCAACCACCGATGGAGAGGAGGACCTTGAGATTGCGGTTGCGCTTCTTGAGAAGATTCAGCTGCTTCATGCAGCCGTAGAGATTGGTGCCCGAATCATTCCAAGAGTCGCCTTCCCAGTGAATGTCTGTGTCCGCCCAGGAATCGGTCAAATGGCTGGAGATACTCGTCAGCCTACGCTTGCAGATTCCATCATGCCAAGCACACTTACACCTCACCGCTATCGCTGCGGACATTGGCGAATGCGTAAAGAACGTGGGTGAGTTTCTCTACAGGGAGATCCTGAGGGCGGTGCTTTCGGGCGTAGATGGCCCAATTGACAAAGTAAGCGACCGAGCGGTAACCTTCAGCTCCTCCGCCCATTTTGGCTGCCGGTTGCTCAACTTGAACAGGAGTATTGCGTAGGAAGAAGCCGAACAAGATGGCGACGAAAAGAGATGTCAATAGGTATCCCGAATAAGAAGGATATCCTTGAGATGAGGGTTTGCGCCTTTTAGAATCCACGATGGGCAATGGTGATGTGGGTGAGGAGGTTAGGAAGAGGTGTAGAAGATGAGTTCACGGCTGGGACAGAAGTAAATAGCGTCAACTTCATGGATCTTACTCAGCCACTTTAAAGTTGGAGCTCTCACATCTTGAAGCTGATTCCTCCCACGTCGCCAGCGGCCCGCGATAACCCCGCCTGCCAGACGGGTACGGCTACCCAACCGTGGCGGTGCAGACTTGGAGGTGGCGATGCACCAGACTGACGCGCGTGCTGTAAGCGGAGACCGGAAACCGATTGCGCCAGGGAAGACACCACCTATGCCGTCTCTTAGGACAGCGGCAAGATATTATATCATAAGGAATTAAAGCAGGGATCCGAGCTCATGGTTGATCCACGAAGCGAAGTCTCCAGAGGGTTACCTCTCAGCCCCACGCAAGACCGACCCGACGAGGAACAGAAAGCATGAAACAATCATAAGATCTGGGAGAGCATCCTTCATCTCGGTCATTGGCATTGTTGAGTACGGAATCACGGAGTGAAATTACCTTACTTTAATAATTCTGTTATTACTCAACATAGGCATGTCCTGTTGAACGTCGCACATGGCTACCCTAGACCACTCACGCCACACGGAGATGCTCAAACCATTGATCACAACCTCAGGATACCATCCTTTTGTGTTCAAATTTCGAGAGTATTTGATAGATAGGCATCATAAGTATCGTATTTGGGTAGGCAGACCATAATGAGACATTATGAGCGCTGTATGATTGTTAGCATGTAGTGTAAAAATACACATATAAGCTTTACCCGTACGATGACTATTTTATCCCTCTTGTCTTTATTATCCTTCTCCTTCTTCTTGTCCTTCTCTTCATCCTTCTTTTTGTCCTTCTTCTTGTCCCTCGTAGATGTACCGCCTTCCTTAAACGTGCAGTCTTTAAACCAGCACCCGATGAAGAGGTCCCACGTGCTGAGTTCCGGATCGATAAGAGGGTCGATGTAAGGCGCGGCGCTGACTTCCATTGCGAGGACTGCAGCGAGAAAAATGGATGCGAGCTTCATGTTGAGTTTTGTTGAATGAGATGAAGTGTCGGAAGGTGAGGTTTGGAAGAGGATATGAGGAAGGGCGAAGTTGAAGGCAAGCCAGTTGGCTATAATACGAAGACGAGCGAGGAGAAGGATGCTTGAGACTGTGTGGTAGTCATTGATTTTAAACTTTCTGCCAATCGACGCGTACGTTGAAAGCATGCTCTGGTATATAATAAAGCTGCTTAGAGTTTACTTGTTGGGATTGGGTGGTTGACTCCGTCCCGTCACTAATCAACATAACTGACGAGATGAGAGAATCATTGGATGGATTTGCGATCTGCGGGAAAGTAACCGGAAGGGAGCTTTCACTGCGAGAGCTTTTAACGTGCTGAGGAGAGACATGTCTTGGACTCATTCTCCGCCGTGATCTAAATGTTTCCCTCTCCGCCCACTGACCTCGAACCTGAATGAAGTAGCCAGCCCGTGCCACCAGGGTATCTTGTCTATCAAACCAAATGCGCCAGCAAAACTCGGTAAAATCTAATCAAAAGACGAACAGGAAATCCTCGTTCTGCAAGTCCGTAATATCCTCAAACGCTTTGTCGCCTTGCTTATTATTGTCTTGCCTCTGATCTTCCACCTCAGAATCAGTCTCCACTCCGGAAGCTTCCCTACTTGCTGCGTCCCTCGCACTGGTTTCTCTCATACTCCTCTCCATCGATTCTATTCTTGCCACCTCTTCTGCCGTTTCCAAACTCCCGTCGAACAATGCAGCGCTCTTCCCAAGGGCTTCTCTGCGCCGACCGTGTTGTCGATTTAGCCAAGATAGGTGCAATGAAGTAAGTCCCACGAGGAAAATGAGTACGACATAGAGGGCGAGGTTGACGCGCAAACCGCGAGAGTAAGCAGGAGCTTCGTCGGGCGAATACAGCAGAGGCCCGACCATGTTGCCGGCGCAGCCGCTGATAAAGATGATGGAAGTGGTGCATTTGCGCTTAGTATCGCCTGCCGTATTTTGAGATGACCACGAGTAGATCAAGGGCGCTGTGGGTGTTAGTTTTGAAGCGTAGACTGTGTTGCAAAGAGGGATACTCACTGATTCCCGTGAAAGTTGAAAGGCAAAAATAGCCAGCAAGAAGGACCCCCTTGTTTTCCAGACTATGCGTGAAGTGCAGCAAGACTGAGCACCCGACAATGGGCGGAATGCACAAGAGCGCAATGACAGGACCTTTGACCTTCCACCTCATGGACAGATAGGCACTCCCTGAAACCGCGAGGATGTGTGAAACACCGATAGGTACGTTGAAGAGCATGGTTTGAAACGGGTCGGAGACGAACGACTGGATGATGAGAGGCCCGAAAGTAGAAATGCCGTTGGATGGCACAGAGATGCAGAAGATCAAGGCGACCCAACACCAAGTCTTGAAATCCCTTAGCGATTCATAGAAATGGGAGAACCGCCACTCTCGCGACATTATACCCATCTGGTTGTTGCGCAGGCGTTCAATAGCTATGACTTTGTCGCTGTCGCTGAGGAACTTGGCCTCTGTCGGCGAATCCGGCATGAAGAGGAACATGACGCAGGACAATGCAACAGTGGTGACGCCGAAAAAGAGAAAGATGATCTGTAAAACATCAACAACTGGCCCTCGCCGTAGGCATTTGTGTCCTTTACCTGGTATGACTTTAGATGAGAGTCGATCTTGGCCAGTCCATACACCGTCAAACTCCCAAGCTGCGCGCAAATTTCATCAGCTTTAACAGTCCTGCCGTGTAAAGCAGGAGATACGCACCACCCATGTCAAGCCATTCATGCAATACCATGAGCCAATCCTCATCGTTTGCTCCCTAGGGGAGGGTCAGCGTGCGCCAGGGTTAAAAAAAAGCAATTGTCTATACCTTCTCCTCCACCACATTTGCGTGATGGCGACAAAACTCGGACCAATACTGGCCTCGAATGCCCCGAGAAAGAACCTAGCAACCATCAAGCGTCGAAAGGTGCTTGCCCAAGCCATCGTGGTCAACGTTGTTCCCCACGCAAACACCATCACACTTGTGAACTTGCCAATGGGTAACTTGACAAGCGCCAGGGTAAGCGGGGGCTGCATGACCAGCTGAGCCAGGGACACAACACTGCCAAGCCACGAATACTGATCTCCCTCTAGACCGATGTCCTCGATGAGCCCAAAAATGGACGCATACGATAGGGTCGCCTTGTCAAGAGCTTGGAGAAAGTACACGCTGAGCATCAGAGGGAGGAGAGCGAGGTCGATGCGACGGAGGACGCGGGCATCGTCGGCGGGTGAGACGGTAATGTGTTCGTCTGGAGATCTCCCCAGCTTGATGAGCATCTGAGCTGCTGCGTCGCGATGAGAGTCAGTGCCTTTGACCTGGGCCTGCGTCCCTGCCTCCGCGCCGTCCATGCCGCCCTCGAAGTCGTCGCGATCGTCCTGGTGAAGGGGCTGGTAATTCGAACTTGATAGCGGTCGCGATAAGGACCTGGAGGTCCTACCACGGGGAACAAACGC
>JAMYIC010000099.1:0-18156 GCA_024112705.1 Microcera coccophila
CTCTTACTTATATAGTTTAACCTTAGACTATAAGATATATCTTTAAACTTATACTATAATAATACATAGAACTATCTCGTAGGATAAGGTAGGTTCAAGGGCATACAACTTAAATTCAACGTCGTTACCGCTTATCACCTAATGTTATCTTTAGAGCAATATTGTATACAACGGTCTTTGCCTCGGCTAAACGATCTTACGCTCGAGCTAGCCCGCACCCCCATCCAGTCCTTACTGCGTTAATGAGTCCTGCTTGGTATCTCTTGACAAAATATCGTTGCGACTTGTTTTACTATAGATACTTATACGGGTTGCGTGCTAGAACGTATTAGAATTACATAAGGCTGCTGCCTATGTTGGTGAAAGTAGTAGTGTAGATGAATGCTTAGCTTGGAAGAAATAAGTATAAAGCCTTGCTTAGCTTGGGCTACAAGCCTCTTAGACTACATCCTTCGTTCTCGTAGTACGTCCTCCCCTTACTCTTCATCTTAGTACAACCAAGAGCTTGATCCCTTCCCTACATTCGATCGCCTTATAAATCCATTTACCTCCCTTCAACTTTCCTTCTATCACCATAGTCCAAGCTCGAGCCTAGGTAGCCGCTAAATAGAGGCGTAATCTAGATAAGAAGGATATATCTTATGAAGCACGCCGGCAGGCCATAAATGATAAAGAAACACACTAAGACGCTGCAATACACAAGCGCTAACGTCAGACGGCACATCATAAGGGGTCGACCTAACCCTCTGTCTAAGGTAATGCGTCCAAACAACCTCCAAAGCCATCATCATCGACACCGCCTGCTGCAGATATGATAGCCGCGACGAAGAAGACGCTATAGTTCAATCAGTTTCTGGGCAAGAGAAGGATCCTGGCCACCCCAATACTTCGAGGTCGGCATGGAACACTCTCTAGCACGAAGGCGGCCCTTGATCTCACCTCAGAGCAAGGGGTCTGACTCCCCAACCGCGACGCCGAGCTATCAGACCCCCACTCGAGGAGAAAAGTACCCCATAACGAGACATACGCTATACAACCCTATTAGCGATGAAAGGCGTGTTCAAGGTAGCTTGCAACTACCTATACAGCAAGAACGAAGCCAGGATTTTCCAAGACCTTTCCAGGTTACTCGTTCCTTCAGCGGAAACCCTCTCGCTTCACACCAAGAAACTTGGGATTTTAACGGAGAGCGTCAACGAAGGATGGAACAATTCAATTTCTGTAACTAGGACCCGTCCGCAGCCGGATTACTCCGTCGGGTTCCGGCGAAAGGCATTTACCGATGACCAGCTGGCTAAGCTATCGCCGTTTATTGGCGACTTTACCGCCTACGACCGATCCTTCTTTATGGCTACATATTATTTGAACATTCCCTTCCTTACCTGTGAGGTAAAGTGCGGAGTTACAGGACTAGATATTGTTGATCGCCAGAACGCCTACAGTATGGCTATTGCGGTACGAGGTGTTGTCGAGCTTTTCCGTTTGTAAAACGGGAAAGCGAGGTCCACCGGCAGATCCTTTCTTTCTCTATCTCATACGACAACCAGTCGGTACAGATCTATAGCCACTATCCAGTAACTGATGGGAAAGAAACTGAGTACTGCTGTCACCTAATTCGCTCCTTTAACTTTGCAGTATTTAACGGAAAGGGCAAGTGGGCTGCGCATCAGTTCACTAGGAACGTTTACGACAATTAGATGTCAGTTCATTTTCAGCGAATCCGCTCGGCAATTGATCGGTTACCGTTGAACGTAGACTTCGAGCCAACCAGCCTCTCGGGACCTTGACAGCAGCTATCTGCATTTGTCCGAGACCGGCTCCGCGTCACGCCTTGGAGTTGACGCCGAGTCGAGAAGGGCTGCTGAGACGGCAACTTTGGGTACTTTATGCTCGAAAACCAGGTCTGCTAAGAGGAGGAAGAACTTAGTCAAGAAACTATAGGGGTTAGCCATAATTATAAACTAAGAGTTCAGGTGTTTACTTGAGTAACTCTGTATTGAAGGTGATTTTGTGTTAGGACATGGCCTACGGGGAAGTAAGTATGCTGCTTTCTTCTTGGTTAGTTTAGCCTGGTCTACCTCGATATTCTACGTCCAGGTTTATCAATGCTGGTTTCCTTTATGCGACGATATCTAAATCGACGATGATGATCCGTCGACATGATCTGGAACATCGTTTGTAGGTTTTGTTAATGAAATTCCAGTGAGTCACGGTCCTTCATGGCGCGGTTCCCGATAGGCTGCTCACCATCAATGTGGAAAAGACTTCATAGGTTCTTTGTTTTTCGAGGTTTCAATCCGTGGTTTCAGACTCAAGAAGACCACAATTCTGCCTCTCAGCCTGATATGAACTCCAAGTACCAATCTTAGAACATGGTGGAGAAGAATATAAGAAAAAGAATATTTGCATTCTAACTCAGTCACTAAAAGAACGAAGATTAAACTTCACGAACAAACAAAACAAAGGAGCGAAAGATGAGAATTTTGTCCACAGTATTTCATTATACAATAACACTCGTTCCCCCTACCCAAGGACCCGTGGTTGTAGCTGTATGCTTTGTTTTCTCTCCACCCAGCCTTAATTAGCTTAGATGGTGTGTAGAATTCGTAAAACAAACGATCAATATCGGCAAATCTCGACTCCAGAGAACACGCCACCTCCACAAACGTAGACTCCATTCTTGAGGATAATCTTGATACGTGATTCAACAGCTACGAGTAACATCAAGAGACATCGTAAGAAATAAGGACTGCTTCATGTCTTGCCTACACATTTGATCATGCCCTGTTGTTCAAGTCTGACACGATCTACGTGTGATCCTAGCTTTCCCTAAATATTCTCATCGATGACCGGTAAATTGGCCGCTCAAACAGAAAGATGGACTTTTCCCGGCCGCTCTCTATTGCTTCCAAGCCACACGAACACAATCAGCCACCATCTATCCTCAAGACAGGGCCTTGACATCACCCTCCTTCAGCTTGCCAGCATCAACCAATCGCTTAACCTCACCCGTCCAAACGCTTTTAATCTCGTCAGCAACCTTGAGGCCATTCAGCTTGCCAGCGAGGGCGGCAATCTCATCAGGATCAATCTTGCCCTGAACAGCATCAACATCATTGAGAACGGCATCGATCTGAGCGGGAGAGGCGTCTCCAGTGACAAAGTAGTTGGCGTCCTTGACAGAGCCCTTGAGTACACGCTTGTTCTTCTTAACGGCGTTCTTGGCAGCCTCCTTGGCTTTCTTCGAGGTCTCACGGTCAGCCTTGGCCGCAGCTTCAGCCTCCTTAGCAGCCTGCTCCTCTGCGTCCTTCTTAGCCTTGGCATCCTCGGCTGCTTTCTTCTCGGCTGCCTCTCTTTCAAAACGCTTCTTGTTCTTGGCGGCGTTGGCTTCCTGTCGGAAACGCTTGATACGCTCATCACCAGCGGATGCATCGTCTAGTATCTTACGCAGGCGGGCATTGTCCTCGACCTTCTTCTTCTTGCGGGCGTTGGTGTTCTTACGTTCCATGTGTCGCTTCTGGTCTCGGTTCTCATTGTCATCGGGAACATCCTCATCGAGATACTCGAACGTTCGCCAGCTGTCAAAGTTGTACCAGAAGTTGTAGAAGTCCTCGACCTGCTCTTTGGACGCATCGGCACTGCCAAAGGTGGGGACAGGATGGGTCTTAGAGAAACGAGCCTCAGCCTTGAAGACCTTGCTCCACAGCTTGTAATAGTCACCCTTCTGAAGCTGCTTCTTGGTGGGGGGCTCGACATCGGCTTCCTCGTCGACAGAATCGTACTGTCGGCGCTTTACTGGGTCGAGAAGAACCTCGGTGGCCTTTTGGATACACTTGAAGAATTGATCATCCTCGGAGTTGCCCTGGGCTGCCTTCTTATCGGGGTGGTGCTTGAGAACCTTCTTGCGATGGGCTTTCTTGATCTGATCCTCAGAAGCCTTGAATCGGTACTTGGAGAGACCGAGAATCTTGTAATGATCTTGAGACTCCACGACGCGCAGATAGTCAGCATTCAAGCATACCACAGGAAGATGAATTATTAAGGCTTACCTTCCAGTCCTTGGCCTGGAGCTGAAGCATCATAGGGTCCTCCGGCTCGCTCATGTCGCTCTCATCGCCATCTTCAATCTTCTTGGCACTCTCTTGTGCCTGAATGCGATCATCCTCGGAGAATGTACGCTTGTGACGAGCCCGTCGAGCGTGGGCGAGGAAGTGAGGGCCAACGGGC
This sequence comes from Microcera coccophila, assembly GCA_024112705.1. Lineage (NCBI taxonomy): Eukaryota > Fungi > Ascomycota > Sordariomycetes > Hypocreales > Nectriaceae > Microcera > Microcera coccophila. Next base: position 4,228 of record JAMYIC010000099.1, read on the forward strand.
TCAATGACTCGCTGGACAGCCTCGGAGAGCTGCCCAACAGCCTTGAAGTCCTTCTCGGCGCTCCATCCACCGGGGAGGATGGGGAGTGGCAACGTAACAGTAGCTACGTATGCCATGATAGCGATCAAGTTACGGTGGATTGGTGGATGTCAAAAGAGGAAAAACCCGGCCGTGTCGCCTCGACGACTTTTTTCTTTTGGACAATATTTTGGTGGGGGTTTTTTTCGGTGCAGTAGGTCTTGCGCTAGTCCGTGGTGGCTGCAGTGAGCGCGGGGCGATACGGAATCACGGAGGTCAGTTGAACCGGGACTCTACTAGGCCAACCTGATCAGAGCGCCGCAATACTTTTCCTTCATCAGCTACCAATATACAGTAACACAAACCGACACTACCGCGAGACGATTCAGGCGATTGAACGCCAGCAAATATTTAATCTCATAACAAGCGCACACGCAATTGCGGATAGAACAGCGAGAATGGCACTCGTTGCATACCGCAACCTGATGCGCGCCGCAGCAATTGCTTTCAAAGGTACGACCAAGCAACTCTCGTTATCAAAGGGAAAGATAACTAACTTAGCAGTCATATAGGCGACGCTCCTATTCTTTCCGCTGCCCAGGCTCAAATTCGGAACGAATTCCGAATAAGAACCTCGCTAGATCCCTCCGAGCAAGGTGCCGCCATTCAACATGCCGAGGAGGTTGCCAGAGTCTTGCGAGAGAATGTCGTCCAAGGAAAGAAGTCAAATGAAGGTCAGGACACGTACAGTGAGTAGATCCGGTCAATTCCTCGGCGCTCCGTGGCCATTGACACGATACGTTGCAGAATTAAGGATACACGAGCATACCGAACGGGGAGATAATGAGTCCATCAAGACAGCAGGTAATGGAAGCATTGGAGGCGGTTGCTGTGGGGGTGGTAGATGAGAACATGGTTTCTTGTACAATATGTAACAATACGCTATCATGATACCCTCGAAATAATACATGATCATTGCTCTTGGCATCTTTCGAAAGTGCCCTTCCCGCCCAATAATCCTTGTATCCTTTCCAAACGCCAAGCACCTATACCATTCCGAACAACAAAGGCTTCTTGAGAGGGCGTTACCGTCTAGTCACCCGAAAGACTTGCGTAGGTGGGCTCATCGGCTCCCGGAGGTGGTGCAACAACAGCCGGACATGGAGCTTCCAACCGGCCGGCGCTGCCACCCGCGATCCCCTGCTGGCCCTGCTGCCCTTTGCCTACACCGTGAGTCCTCCTAGCATCTCGAAGCACCTGCGACCGCTGTTCCTTGTCCATCGTCCCAATCGCCTTGGGCACTCCCCACCGAATTCGAAGCGGGCATCCCGCAATCACTGCCCGACCCTGACAAGCGGCTGCTGCCTTCTCTGCAGCCTCTCGGGTTTCGTAGTTGATAAACGCGCAGTGCGACATGTGCGAACATACCAAGCTTTTTATCTTTCCATGAGCCTTGAAGAAGTCGCGCAGTTTATACTCAGGCAAGTCATCTTCTACTCCAGTCACGAAAAGTGACATGATGTTCCTGTCCTGTGGAGGCAACCAATCGCGTGGGCTTGGAGGAAGTTGAGCAGCACTGGGGAAGGCTTGGCGTGCCTTACCTCCCGCTCTCGCCCCAACGGCCATGGCCGCCTTGGTATCGCGTGTTCGAATAGGTCCAGGTCCTCCAACGCCAGCCCCGACTGCCGGGTTTCCGCCGTTCGCGCTCCCGCTTCCGTCCGCGTCCTCAACTGACCTGCCCTTTCGAAAGTAGGGTTTGCTGCTGGCGAGCCGCCGTAGGAGTTCACGCGCCTTCTCGTCCGTCTTTTCGTACTCCTCAGTTCCGACCTTGCCCTCCTCGATTAACTTCTCGTTGTTCTGGGCGAAATATTCTCTATTGACGTCGGATTGTGGTCCTGGGGCGACCATCTTGAGAGCGGCATCTCGCACGACGATTGGTAAACCGAAGGATAAATCGAGCATACAACATTGACAACAATTCTTGAGACGGGCACAAGTCAAACAGACATTGGTTCGCTTCTTGCGGCCGTGAGATCGATCGCCACTCCAGCTGAAGACAGTGAATGGCCTGGTACACTGCATGAAGACAATCAGTAACTGAACCGCATTCAAGTCGTCGTGGTTGAAAGCGCAAGAATAATGGGACTCACCAATTTGCATTCAGCGCCATAGTCCTCTTTTAACATCTTGACGTAGGGATTGTCGGGCAAGCATGTCTCGCAAACAGATGGAAAGTCAGTCGACTCCCATCCCGATCGATTCAGGTCCTGCTTAATCTGAGGCGGCATTTCCAGTGGGGTGAAGTGAGTTGCGTGTTGTGAGTATGCGGGAGACTTTCAGAGTGTTGCGGGACCTTCGAAGAAATTCCGGCCGCCGCTTCGTCCCGCCATCTTCTTAGATAAGCAGAAAATTGTTCCGCCGCGCACGATGTGGCGCATGTTCTTATCGATAGAGCATGACAGCTACGGCAGCCACAGCGAGGCGCTAGACCTCCGAGCCTTTAAAAGCACAAAATATGGCCCCACCAGGAAAAGACGAAGTCTAAAGTCTAGATTTATGTTTTAAGAATGCATCTGGGAGCTCTTGATTGCTCAGGATATTATACATACGTCACCGGCAGATCAAGAGATCAACTTCCCCCCCCTAAGATCTCATAATTTTAGCGGCGCAAAACTTCAAGCTCCAATCATTAGGAAAGGTTACGTTCAATTTCCTTACGAGGTCGTTGATAAAGTGGGAACTTGAGCGAGCAGGAAAATCCGCTTTCGTATTCGTATCGAATTCTTCCCTATGCTTCACCGCCCTAACTTTCAAGACATGTGCATCGCTCATCGTGGTGGAGAGGTGCACTAGACCCGGAAGACTGTGGTCCACTAAACTTGGAGAGGTATAGTCCCCGGCTATGTTAGAGCTTTAACAGGCACGGTTTAGATTTGACGGCAGATTGTCGTCCAGTCAGGGGGAGCCCTGAAATTTGTTCGATGGCAGCGCCTCTAACGCCATAAAACCTTCGCCCGTCCGCCCATCATTGGGGGCAATTGTGTCCAATTTTGCTGTCCGATTGTCTCTTCTTTTACTTCGTTGACTCTCTATTCAAGTCCGGCTTTCTCTCATTCACCTGGCTCCATATTCTTTCCCAACCAACCTTCAACATGGTTGCCTCTTCAACTGCTTCCAACCTCGAACGCGAGGATCATAGTCGTGATGCCGCCTTCAACAAGGCCATGCACGGCAACTCGGCCAAGGCTCGGGGTGGAATCGCAGCTATGTTCAGCAAGGGCCGTGACGCTAAGCAGGCTGCTGTCGACGAGTATTTCAAGCATTGGGACAACAAACCCGCTGAGAACGAGACTGCTGAGGAGCGAGCGGTAGGATTGCCCCTCCCCCTCTCCTATCCTCTCCACACTCTTGACTGCCCTGCTCAAGATGAGTCGTGGACATGAAAATCAGGCCAATGATCAAGTATCAGTGCTAATATCAATTTTCCAGGCTCGAACTGCTGAGTACGCCACCCTGACCCGACAGTAAGTTCACCACACCATTCTTACCATCTCCTGAGAAAGAACCCGTCTGACCTTGAGTTTCTACAACAGCTACTACAATCTTGCGACCGACTTGTACGAGTACGGATGGGGCCAGTCTTTCCATTTCTGCCGTTTCTCCCTCGGCGAGCCATTCTACCAGGCTATTGCCCGACATGAGCACTACCTCGCCCACAGCATCGGTATCAAAGAGGGTATGAAGGTCCTCGATGTTGGCTGCGGTGTCGGCGGTCCTGCTCGCGAGATTGCCAAGTTCACTGGCGCCCACATTACTGGTCTCAACAACAACGATTACCAGATTGAGCGTGCCACCCACTATGCGTTTAAGGAGGGTCTGTCCAACCAGCTCAAATATGTCAAGGGAGATTTCATGGTGAGTCGCCCGTCCGAGTCACACCTGTGAGGTCTTTCAACTAACTTGAATTAGCAAATGTCATTCCCTGACAACTCCTTTGATGCCGTCTATGCCATTGAGGCGACTGTCCATGCTCCGACTCTCGAGGGCATCTACAGCGAGATCTTCCGTGTTCTGAAGCCCGGTGGTGTCTTTGGCGTCTATGAGTGGCTCATGACGGAGGACTACGATAATGAGAACCTCCACCATCGTGAGATTCGTCTAGGTATCGAGCAGGGTGATGGTATCTCCAACATGTGCAGGGTTTCCGAGGCTATTGATGCCATCAAGACTGCCGGCTTCGAAATGATGCACCATGAGGATTTGGCCGATCGTCCTGACCCTCTTCCCTGGTACTGGCCCTTGTCCGGTGAGCTGAAATACATTCAGTCCATGGGAGACATTTTCACGATCGTGCGAATGACCTCATGGGGACGTACGATTGCACACGGCCTGGCTGGCTTCTTGGAGACTCTTAAGATTGCCCCTGCTGGGACAAAGAAGACCGCTGACAGTCTGGCCCTCGCTGCCGATTGCTTGGTTGCTGGTGGCAAGGAACATTTATTCACTCCCATGTACCTCATGGTTGCCCGCAAGCCCAAGGCCTAAGAGTTGACCGGGTTGGGCAGGGCCCATGGAGGATGGGCTCTGGAGAGCAGACAGGGGGAGAAGCCAGTGGACGAAACCGAAGATCATTCATACAGACGGAATCTCTGACGAGAAAAGATGATATATAATTGTAATCTATGCCAGGCCGACATGTGCTTGTGGCGCATGATTAGGAGACGCGTTGTCCACAACTGTAAATAGACGATTGGCGTCTGGTTAATTACTAGCATTTCTAAGAACCAATGAGCGATGATATCGATGCTCTTTGATCATGTTTGATCGAGTAACTGAGAACGGATGAATAGCCTTAACTGCTGGTGATGTCTCGGAACATCCTTGTCCACGAATATTCACCGCGTCTCGGGTCTTGTCGGTGCTTCGATATTATAAGGCCCGAGAGGACCTGCGCTCTAGCCAATAACACCCGAGAGCCCCCTGCGGATGTGGGGTCCCCAACAGATACATTCAGCCAGTGGATTGCAGCGATAGCGGCACAATCCAACGGCGGCTACCCGCCCACTATGCTAGAGTGCTGGAGCTCCCTGTAAAAAAGTCGCTGTCAGCATCTATCAGTGCTGAATGGTACGACGCTAGTGCCTTGCTTGCTCGGTGCAAGCTGGTTGCCGACTCCTCCCCGAAGCCCCAAAAAAAAAGCTGTGAGAAGGTCTTCCATCCATTCGGTGAAATTCCCTCGAACCGTCCTCAACGCTCCCAATCGACCTCAACCTCGACCTCCTCCCACTGGCCATTTGCCATCGACGACCTGAGAAGACGCGCTTGCATCGTCTTCGCCCTGTCTGCGTTCGCACCTGCACCTCTCTCATCTTCATCTCCATCTCGCTGGTTCGGGTCAATTGGCCACCGTACTCAATCCACCTTCAACCATGTCCCGCCTCCTCCGCCCAGCAGCTCGTCTAGCTGCTTCGACGCGAACTTTTCGAGCTCCTACTACCCCCTCCTTCGCTCAGACTGCTTCGCGCGCCGCTGTTCGCCCTGTTGTCTTTGGCAACCAGTCCCGATCATACGCCGAGGGCAATGGCGTGAAGGAGTATACCGTCCGAGATGCGCTGAATGAGGCTCTCGCCGAGGAGCTTGAGCGGAACTCCAAGGTCTTCGTCCTAGGTGAGGAGGTTGCTCAGTACAATGGGGCCTACAAGGTCACCAAGGGTCTCCTCGATCGATTCGGTGACAAGCGTGTCATCGATACCCCGATTACAGAGAGTGGTTTCTGTGGTCTGGCCGTTGGTGCTGCCCTCAGTGGCCTTCACCCTGTGGTAAGTAAAACTCCCAAGCTTCAATTCGAGAGGGCAAGCTTCACTCTCGTCCCGTGGTCCTCGCCGACAGCCCAATGCCTATGATACCGAAGTGGCTGACTGTTTCGACTTGGTAGTGTGAATTCATGACGTTCAACTTCGCCATGCAAGCTATCGACCAGATCATCAACTCGGCCGCCAAGACCCTTTACATGTCCGGCGGTATACAGCCCTGCAACATCACCTTCCGCGGCCCCAACGGTTTCGCTTCTGGTGTCGCTGCTCAGCACTCCCAGGACTATTCTGCTTGGTACGGCAGCATTCCTGGTCTCAAAGTTGTGACCCCCTGGAGCGCTGAGGACGCCAAGGGTCTGCTCAAGGCTGCTATCCGCGACCCCAACCCGGTCGTTGTTCTCGAGAACGAGTTGATGTACGGTCAGACTTTCCCCATGTCCGAGGCGGCCCAAAAGGACGACTTCGTCATCCCCTTCGGTAAGGCCAAGATTGAGCGATCTGGCAAGGACTTGACCATTGTTACCCTGTCCCGCTGTGTCGGTCAGTCCCTGGTCGCTGCTGAGAACCTCAAGAAGAAGTACGGTGTCGAGGTTGAGGTTATCAACTTGCGATCCGTCAAGCCCCTCGACGTTGAGAGTATTGTCCAGTCCATCAAGAAGACCCATCGCCTTATGGTAGTTGAGTCCGGCTTCCCTGCCTTCGGTGTCGGTGCTGAAATCCTTGCCTTGAGCATGGAATATGCATTCGACTACCTTGACGCACCTGCCCAGCGAGTCACTGGCGCCGATGTCCCTACTCCCTATGCCCAGAAGCTTGAGGAGATGGCCTTCCCCAACGAGTCGGTGATCGAGAACTACGCTGCCAAGATGTTGCGATTGTGAGGGTTATCTAGAGGTACTACGGGGAACTGGTCAATCATTGTGAAAAGAGGAGAGAGCGAGATGGCACATGGATCGTGCCGTTGGGGATAGAACCCCATGTGCGACCAGGACAACATCTTTCAGACTGGCACACTTTTCCTCGCCTTCGATAGACGGACGGAATGGAAGGGGGTTGTATTTTTAAATTTCGTGTTTGTACACAATCAGGCTTCGACGCCCGTCTTTAATGATCTAAAACAAATCCTGCTTGTTGACGTACGATAATAGCTATGACGTTCTGCATCTACGTGTTCTATGCCCTATTTGCCAAAACTGAGGCGATTTTGACTTCTGACTTTGACCTCACTGTAAACCATACCGCCATCCCCTAACGCTGTTTAATTTTCGTGAAATGCATAAATCTATATATATCCTTTCATAATTCGAGGCGACTAACCGCTAATCCGCTTCAACTGCATTACTCTGACGAACAGTTTTCACCTGTTCCGCCCAGGTAATTTACGCAATCTAGGGTAGCCCGTTTTCCGATCTGACATCCTGCACGTCACCCTTGAGTGGTGGGGTACATTTTTGGAACTCCAACCTTTCACAAGCTCTACCCGGCCTTCCTTTCTCACATATCCTAAACTTAGATCAACAGATACGTACAAGGCATGGCCGGCATAGATGCTCTCCTTTTAAGGGAGAATCAAGGTGTCAGGCCTGATAAGGCCGCTGTCTGTCGACCACAAGACCCTGAAGAGCTCAAACGTCAACTGGAGAACTTACTGCTCTCACCCTCACCAGAATTCTCGCTAGAATGGCTCAACCGACTTCAGCAACGGTGGGATTTCGAGACTGACTACACCTCACTTTTCAAGATTGCCCCTCCGCAAACTCGTACTCTTACCAGATTCTTGAGGCATGGCTTGGAAGGTCGGGTCACGGGTTACAAGAACGTCACTGTTCCAGCAAACAGCGCCACTGCCAAGAACTCAACCAGCTTGTTGCGGAAACCTGCGAACCGTGCTGATTTCGTGAGAGGTGCAGCTGGGTTTTTCCCATTTGCTCCGGGTGGTCTCGAGGGTATCGAAGCCACAGCAGCTTTTGAGGATCAGATTCACTTGGGGGCGGCCGGTCAGAATGGGGAAGCGGGGAATAAGCTTGAGAGGGTCATCCAACTAGGGACCGAAGGAGGATTACTTGAGCTGGCACCCGGCTTTACTCGAGGCATCGATTTCGCAAGGAAAAGGACGGATGTCGACCAAGAAGACGCAGATGCCATCCAACAAGTGCTCGAGGAGGACCCCGAGGAGGCGGGAGGTGTCGAAGATGAGCCCAACTCGCGCGACGAGAACATTACAGAACTCACATCCGACAGCGCTGAGGATGGTGATGATATTGACGACATCCTCCCCGTCGAATTTCCCGCCCTTGAGCCGCATGGCGTCCTCGCAGCTTCAAGCGCTAGAAAGGCTGGTCGCGAGTGGGCGCACATGGTTGACATCAGGCAGGAGATGACAAATTTCAGAGAACTCGTACCGGACATGGCAAGGGAGTGGCCTTTTGAGCTCGACACTTTCCAGAAGGAAGCCGTGTACCATCTTGAGAACGGCGATTCGGTCTTCGTCGCCGCGCACACTTCGGCAGGCAAAACCGTTGTTGCAGAGTACGCCATTGCACTAGCAGCTAGGCACATGACAAAGGCTATCTACACTTCGCCCATCAAAGCCTTGAGTAACCAGAAGTTCCGAGACTTTCGTCAGACCTTTGACGAGGTTGGCATTCTAACTGGCGATGTCCAGATCAATCCTGAGGCTAGCTGCCTGATCATGACAACAGAAATATTGCGAAGCATGTTATACCGCGGAGCAGATCTGATTCGTGACGTTGAGTTTGTCATTTTTGACGAGGTTCACTACGTCAACGATTTCGAGCGAGGCGTTGTCTGGGAGGAGGTCATCATCATGCTTCCGGAGCATGTGTCTCTCATCCTCCTATCTGCCACAGTCCCCAACACTCACGAGTTTGCTTCTTGGGTCGGAAGGACAAAACAAAAGGACATTTACGTTATTTCGACCCCGAAGCGGCCTGTTCCCTTGGAACACTACCTGTGGGCTGGCAAGGATATCCACAAAATTGTTGACTCGGAAAAGAAGTTTATCGAGAAAGGATGGAAGGATGCGCACACCGCGATTCAGGGCAAAGATAAGCAGAAATCCTCAGAGACTACTGTTGCCGTTCGAGGAGGTAGTTCAAGAGGCAATCAACGCGGGGGTGCTCAGCGAGGGGGTCCGCAACGAGGCGGTCGTGGAGGTGGTCAACATCGAGGTGGGACTCAACAAAGAGGCCGAGGGGGCCCTCCTCGAGCGAGCCATGCTCCTGGACACATGGGCCGTGGGGGCCGCACCGGAGGGTATTCTTCAGCTGCACAGGACAAGAATCTCTGGGTCCATTTGGTACAGTTTCTCAAGAAGCACACTTTACTTCCTGCGTGCATCTTCGTCTTCTCGAAGAAGCGCTGTGAAGAGAATGCAGATGCTCTCAGTAACCAGGATTTCTGTACAGCGTCCGAAAAGAGCCATATTCACATGATTATCGAGAAGTCTGTGGCAAGACTAAAGCCAGAAGACAGAGTACTTCCTCAGATTATCAGGCTGAGGGAGCTATTGGGTCGAGGCATCGCCGTTCATCATGGCGGTTTACTACCCATCGTCAAAGAACTAGTTGAGATTTTGTTCGCCCAAACACTCGTCAAGGTTTTATTCGCGACGGAAACATTTGCCATGGGCCTGAACCTTCCCACTCGAACGGTGGTCTTCTCAGGTTACCGAAAGCACGACGGCCACTCGTTCCGAAATCTTCTGCCCGGTGAATACACACAAATGGCCGGGCGAGCCGGGCGCCGTGGCCTGGACACTGTTGGATCGGTCATTATTGTGCCTCCTGGTAGTGTCGACGACGCGCCTCCCGTGGCAGACTTGCGCAACATGATACTGGGCGAGCCTAGCAAGCTGCGATCACAGTTCCGGTTGACGTACAACATGATCTTGAACCTGCTCCGAGTCGAGGCCTTAAAGATAGAGGAAATGATCAAGCGCAGCTTTTCGGAACATGCGACTCAACAATTATTACCAGAACATGAAAAGGATGTTAAGCTAGCTCAAGCGGACTTGGCCAAGGTGAAGCGGGACGCTTGCGACGTCTGTGACACGGCCATGGACGAGTGTCACCAAGCTGCCCAGGACCTGAAACGACTTACCACCGACCTGTACAAGGGATTGTTGATGATACCGATCGGACGGAGAATGTTCTCACAGCATCGACTGGTGGTGTTTAACTGGGAAGGAATTCGAACTGCTGGAATCCTCCTCTCAGATGGGATGAGTTCTCGAGGCTCCAGCGAGGACCCGACCCTTCATATCTGTGCCATCAAATCCTTAAGAGATCGACGTGATGCAACCGATCAACTCCCATTCATTCCTGGCTTCAGGAAACATTTCCATCCACTTCCACAAGGCAAGAAGCGGGTACAAACCAAAACTCTCCATGTGCCTCTCAGCGACGTGGAATGTTTGACAAGATGGGTTCCCAAAGGGGTCATCCCGGAAATTTTTCAGGGAGGCGAAGGTTATCATCAAGCAAAGGAGCGACTTCAAGAGATTTGCTCTTCGTGGGATGATCGATGGGACGAAATGGATTTGAGTAGAGTAAAGCAATTGCAGTTGCAAGAGATTGTCGAGAAGAGGGTGGAGCTGGCCAAGCAAATTTCCAAATCGCCGGCTATCCAATGCCCTAACTTCTTGAAACATGTAAGTGTCCGCGCATCGTTGATACGTATGCCATTGCTAATATCATAGTTTGCCATGTGTCATGACCAATGGCTCATCAAAGAGCATATCTCTCAGCTCAAGCAGTCCCTTTCCGACCAGAACCTCCAGCTCCTACCCGACTACGAACAGCGTGTACAAGTTCTCAAAGAACTTGGCTTTATTGACGAAGCGACTCGCATTCAGCTCAAGGGCAAGGTCGCCTGCGAGATCCATTCGGGTGACGAGTTAGTTCTCACCGAACTCATCCTCGACAATGTGCTGGCGGACTACGAACCAGCAGAAATCGCCGCCCTCCTGTCGGCTTTTGTGTTCCAGGAAAAGACAGACGCGGAGCCAGCACTAACGGGCAACCTCGAACGTGGAAAGGATACCATCGTTGCGATCTCGGAAAAGGTCAATGACGTACAAACCCGACTGCAGGTAATCCAATCTGCTGACGACTCCAACGACTTTGTATCGCGACCAAGGTTTGGTCTAATGGAGGTGGTGTATGAATGGGCTCGTGGCATGAGCTTCAAGAACATTACTAATTTGACGGATGTTTTGGAGGGTACCATCGTGAGGACCATCACACGATTAGACGAGACATGTCGAGAAGTGAAGAACGCAGCTAGGATCGTGGGAGATCCAGAGCTGTACCAAAAGATGCAGCAGGCACAGGAGATGATCAAGAGAGATATCACAGCGGTGGCGAGTCTTTACATGTAGGGTAAGACAGATAATGGAGGTGCCAGAACTATTTGGGAAATGAGATCACGAAAAAATAGACGACGAAGCAGAGTCGATATACTGGCACACGCTGCCCGTCGAAGTGTATAAAGACGGCTTCCTTACGTACGTAGAGAACAAGAATAGTCGTAGACCCGAAACATAGCACGAAAATAGAGCTTGAGTTGTTCTAAGTATAAGACTCCTGGCACCCTTCCCTTAACGCCAAACCATTTCCAAAAAAGACAAGCTTTCATCAACATGCCATCATCGGTTCCACTACAACCTTGAGGTCTTCGTCTATGCGCGTAAAGCGCGCAGTCTCTGCTGCAACTTATCCTCCTCCTCAGCGGAAGGTTCAGTCGTCTGAGGCTCCGTCGTGGCGGGGGTAGCCTGGCTCAACTCCTTGGTAAGTTCAAGACCAGCATCGTCGGCCAACTTGCCCAGCAACTCATGAACGGCGTCTTCGTTTATTTGAGTAGATGTGGTTTGGCTGATGGCGTCTTGATAGATGCCGTTGGACATGGCGTACTCTTCGTTTTGCTGCTTGAATTGCTCGAGGGTGACGAGGGTCTGCAGTAGGCGTACATGTCAGTGGGTGGACTATGCTGTGAGACAAAGTATAACGTACCTTTTCAGGATTTGTGTTCTTCTGCGCAACGTTCATGGTTCGCGACGAAGAAGCCATCATATGGGTCATGCGGTTCATGGCATTATTCGCCTGGATCTGGGCAGCCGACAACTCGGCCATGTCGGCCATCTGATCCATCTGCTGGGCAAGTGCCTGCTTGGAGAGTAGCATCTTGGCTTTTTGGTAGGCCTTTTGGGTTTCGCCCTTCTTGAGAAGGTCCTGGATCTGCTTCTTCAGGATGGGATCCTGCTTGGCGGCTTTTTGGGCTTCGCGACGGGCTTGCTTGGCTTGAAAGCGAGCCTGAAACTCGACTTGCATGTCGCGGGCCTGCTGGCGGTTGGACATGTTGACGGTTGGCTATCAGGCGATGGAAAATTCGTACAAGGGACGTTGGCTCGGCTCGAGGCGATAGGGGATGTCGTTTGAGGATAAAGTTGTGTATTGTCGGTACGCAAGCACAGTCGCGAGGCTGGAGCGATTGTCATGTGAGGGTTCAGGCGACCGCTCTGGCTCTCGAGATGCGGGGGACGCCACAGGGCAGTGACGCAACCTCTACAGGCGTGCCAGGCCAGGCGCAGCGGCTACAGACAGCTGGCTTGGCGGCCCTGAGTCGAGTCTGCGCCGCCACGAGGATGCTGGCGGCAGGGCTGGACAGACCAGGCCACCAACCAGAAGGCATCTTAGGAAGAGGCAAAGAGAGCCCAGAACAGGAGGAGGCAACAAGAATGGGGGGAGAAGAGAGGTAAGGGGGAGGGAGGGGAAAAAAAGGGAAGCAATTTATGCTCTCTTTGCTTTTGCATATTTTTTTTCTCCTGCATTCTCAATCTTCTCAATTTACACAGTTCCCTCGCTCTGTTTATCCATCTGAAGCGAGTCTTATTCGGCGCTTTGCGTCCCAAGCCAGAGCAATGTCCATGCCGCCACCACGAACCCTACCGATAGTGGTAGATATGCAGAGCCGTATCTCACACAATCCGGCGGCAATGGTGCCAATGGCCAAGCCCCCACGACCCAAGCTGAACATTGCCGATTTTCCAGAGCAACCGCTCGTGGAGAAAGTGAATCGCCATATTCGTGTTGTCTTCAACGGCTTGCTCCTCGCGGAGACAGTAAATGCTTTCTGTGTACTGGAAGCGCATCAACCACCCGGTGCGTGTACCAACCCCGTCCGTGATGTTTCCTCGTGTTTCGGGCCCCAAGAGGCCTTCCCTCCATAGCGCCTTGAGCCCTACGGTTGCTCTTGCTAACAATGGAGTCATGTATGCCTTCGGATAGTTTACTATCTTCCGCAATCCGCGATTAAAGTTCCTATGACGGTGACGGGCTACACGGTTCCGTCCAAGTGGTTTGGCACGGCTACGTACTACGCCATCACGGGGACAGACGGTCTCATCATGGCTAATCGAATATGGTCCTTCGAGGCGCCAAATCCCGTCTACGATATCATTCGAGGTTATATCTCGTTCTATGCGCGGCCTTGGCAGTGTTTCGTGGATGGCGAGAGGGTGATTCCTCAGCCATGCGATTTGCAAGGAGGATGGGTGACAGCAGAGATTGAAGGCGCGAACGGTGAACAGGGCCGGCGATTCTGAACGATGCTATAACATTCTAGTTGTTCCTTTGCAAGGCCGGAGAGGACCACGGAAGGCAACTAGGAATGGGTTGGGAACGTAACTGTTCCTTATACGGCACGGCACGTCCGTATCGGGAAGAGACTGGTGACGGGCCACGGGCTGAGGTGAACTTGGCCAATGCGTTTGTCATCATGAGAGGTTCGGGGCCTTTAAAGAACGATCGAATGATCGTGCGCAAGTGATAAATCATGAACTACGACGGCTGGATGGTATACGGCCCGGTTATTAGGCCGAAAGGATAGGTAATATATTAGAGATATGATGAACGACACACGGGAGGCCGTTGCGGATACACCGGCAGAGCGTACGGCCCCATCACCTATGGGTATCATCATCCTGGGACAAGCTAGAGATCAGTAAGAGAAGGATGGAGGAACCAAACGTCTACGGGGAGGACAAGGATGGAGTCTGGAGGGTTGATCTTGGTTTCAG
>JAMYIC010000981.1:9029-38658 GCA_024112705.1 Microcera coccophila
ACCAGGGGGTGTCTGGGGGTGTGGCCATGGTCCTAAACTAAGCCCAGCAGTGACCCAAGGCGGCAGGATGACATGTACTAATGTACAGACTGAGGGTGGGAAGACGTGGATCTGGCCGAAGCCTTACTCGACGCGCCACGGCCGTTGCATCACTTTCTTCAACGACGGGAAACGCAAGGTACCGAGTGCTTTTCTAATCTCGGGACCCTTGTCTCGGGCCCCCATTCTCCAGCCTTTTAGTCTCCATTCATTCCCGCAGTGTAGATACACTTCTGCCTTGCAAACAGAGTTGACTCCGCCCTTCTCTCACCTCTACTTTCGGATCTTTGACGCCCACTCCCCTGATCTCTGACTTCACGCCCTACCCCTGCTGGTACGCTTGTTGTTTGTTCTTGACCGTTCTTCAATTCCTCAGCATCTGGGGCCTTCGTGGGCTCTGCTTTAAGGCTTTACCCGTCTCTTGGATGTAATTAGTCCCCAGTGCCCTCTTCTCCCCACCCCTCCCGTTCCGCCACCTCTTCTTCGACCTCTTCTCGACCATCAAGACCAGTCTCCTGGACCAGCTGTCCTTTCTTTTTCTCCTCCTAGGTCGAGTCTTTCTGTCTCGACTCGTAGTCAAGCATCTTCCCGAACGTGGATCCGCTTTGTCCTGCATCAAACGCCTTACCCCCGGCTACGACCCTCGACAGGAGGATTGGACTAGCAAGCTCTTCACCGAGCCTCGTCCTTTTTAGTCCAGACAACCCCGTTGAAGCCAGTCGTAGACTTTTGGAACTCTTACGCACTCACCCCGTTGCGCCTTTTGAATCTGCTTGGACTCACCAATCGTCTCACATCCGCCATTGGCTGAGCCGGGCCCTGGACACTACCAATCAAGTGGACCTGTCTGCCTTGATAAACAGTTGAAGTCAATCTTCACCTAAAGAGAGTTATTGCGGCCTCCTGAGACAACAGTCTCCTTCTTCCTTCCTCTTCTCGCAAGGATACCAGCCAACATAGGCCTAACGCCATCCGCAACGACACCTAACCCATCCGCCCTCCATTACAAGACCGTATCCCGCCCCGGTTGGAAGAGACGTCGATTTTCCAGCCCTAAATCGCTCTAACTACCGCGACCAGCCATTCAAGGTAGCCTGCTTTCGTTGCCCGCTCTGAAGAAACCGTACCGAAGCACCCGTTGCCCTCTGCTGTACGCAGCGTCGTTGTCCCTCGACAACCCCAAGGCTTCTTCAAGCCAAACCAGCAAGAGCTACACCCGACCTCGGTAACAGTCGCGGAGCTGGCCCAACTCAAGAGCGAGGCTCCGCTCTGCCTCTTGCGGGCAGAGTTGCCATCCATCGTGGTCCCAGACGACCGTCTGGACCTGGCGCGCGCCCCGCGGTTCTTTGCCAGCAGTCCCTACGCGGGCAGATCAGGCGTAACAGCTGCCAACGTGGATATCGCGGCGCTCCTCAAGGCCCCCGACTCAGATGAGTCCCCCGTCAATTCTCGCCAGGCCCAAATAGAACCCCAGCCCCTCCTGCCGACGACTTCGGTCCCAGTCCGACCAGCAGCACATGTTCCGCCCCCCGTACCGTCGGTTCGGATGGCAACAGGGAGGCGCAGCATGCCCTCGCACGCCTCGGATCAGCCGGTGAAGAAGCAGAGCAAGTGGTCACCGCAGGAGGATACGCTCATCATCGAGCTCCGAGGAGGTGGCATGAAATGGGAGGATATCTCTAAGCGGCTTCCGGGGCGGAGTGCCATTAGTTGTCGACTTCATTATCAAAACTACCTGGAAAGACGCAGTGAATGGGACGAAGAGCGCAAGAACAAGCTCGCTAGACTATACGAAAGGCAAGACCCTCACATAGGCTATCGGTGGAAGAGACCTATTCACAATTGTCTCGACAGTCGTTCTCCATGGACAGATGGCTAACATGCACATAGATTCAAGCCTGAGATGTGGGCAAAGGTCGCAGAGGAGATGGCTGTCCCGTGGCGAGCCGCGGAGGCCATGCATTGGCAACTCGGCGAAGCAGACATGGCTCGACGAGCTGGGGTGATTCCATTTTCCCTTGCCGCCGTCAATCTCGACAACGGTGCGAACAGTCATCGAAACTCGCCATCGCGAAGCCACAGCCACTCCCAGTCTCAGGGCAGCATGCCCAGAGATCTCCGGGCACCTTCCCCTCGGTCGATGTACGCCCGGACCCAGCCCTTGGGTGGGGTGCCCGGTGGCCGGGCCATCGTCTCTCGTCGAGAATCGATCCCACCGCCGCCACCGCCGCCACCACCACCAATGGTATCCGACCCTAATGAAGCTCATTATGGACCAGGTCCGGGGCTTGCTCCCATTCAAAACAATCCTCAACCCCGAGGAACGGCCTTACTTCCTGGTATCACCGAACTCACAACTGGTGTAAGCCCTTACAGTACTCCTGCGGGCGCTGCTCATCCAGGTCTAAATGCCGCACCCAACCAAGGCATGCTTCCAGTCCTTTCCGGCTATTCGACGATAGAACCGCTCGGATCCAAGAGGCGAGCCAGCCCCGATCGATACCAACGCGAGACAAGCCATAGACGACGGATGGCATAGTCACTCTGGGCAAACAAACACAAGGGTGGACAAGGAGTTGGATTCGTTTTCCTGGCCATGGATGGGCTTAAAGGTACGGGGTTTACTGGGCATTGCGGGCGATAGCATGGACACGATGGAACCATCAAGGACGAACCGGATGGACGAACAGACATACAGACACAAACGGACAGGGAGCATATCGGTTAGAGCGGACGAGGGTCGAATTCAATTTAGGAGCTCTTGCCAATGGCGACAACTGGAATCGAGGTTAAGGGCAACTGTTCAACATACTTACAACATCATGCATAAATGGCTAACGGTATGGAACACGAGCGACGTCTATTGATTTTTAGGGTTGACGAGGACAGCGAAGCGCATTTTGCATTGAAAGAATTACATGAAAAAGGGTGTTCGTCTTTTTCCCTGTTACATGTTGGCTACTACCACAGATGAGGTGTTACTATGGGACTGATGGGTTGACGGACGGATGGCGTACCGACTGTGATAAGGATGAAGGGCATTGCCTGTCAAGAACTAGAATTCTGGGGGAACGGGCACACAATGTTCAAAAAGAGAGACCTGTTACTCTCATTATTGTTTCCTTCTTCTTTTGTTTTGTTTTCTATTTCTTTTTTCTGATTCTATGGTTTTATTATTATTCGGTTTTTTTTCCTCGAATGGACGATGCCGAGAAGCAGGGGTACGGCGAGGCGGAGATGGGTGTTTAGATACGCATGTAATGTCATGATAGACTACATCAAGATAGTAGAGAAGAGGTGGAAAGAGAAAATGGCTGTACAATTTACCAGAAACGTCGAGAGAGATTGCAGTTTTTTGCAAGGATGGCACATTCAACCCATGACACTGGCCCGATCCCTCTTATAGTGGCTTTTAAGTGCTTGCGTCTTGTTATCCTTTGAAGTTTTCATGCTGGCCGACTGCAGATCACCCACCAGTTATCCCTTTCGTACCCAGTCTCAAGCACGGTTCCTCCTGCAGCCTCGACGTCTTCTTCCAGCTCGCCCTTCTTGTAAAGATGATAATACCTCTGGAACGTGGCTTCAGGCGCCCCTTTGGTTCTCATCACCCATGGCACGAGCGTATCCTGCTCCGAGCTCTCGTCCCAGCCCCGTCGACTCGACCCCTGCTCCAACGCCCAGACAAACACCAACGCCCTCCCCTCCACGGGCCTCACGCACTCCAGCAGCTTCTCGATGCCCTCCCTCCTCCTCTGCCGCGTCGACAGGTGATGTATCACGGCCACGCTAATTACAAAGTCTACGCTCGACTTCTTGTACGGGAGATGCAGGCCGTCGGCCACAGCGACCTCTCCCCCACGCTCCGTCCGGGCTAGTCGCACCAGGGCGGCGCAGCGATCGGATCCGAGGATGTGCAGCGCCGGGTTCACAGGCAGATACTTGCCGTTGCCACAGCCGACGTCCAGCCCGATACTGCCAGGGCGCTGGGCGTGCAGGAAGGTTGTGACAAGTGGCCACGGCTTGTGGCGCGTAGAAGAAAAGTGCGGGGCGATGGCCTCGTAGACGGCATGTACGTGGGCAGCCTCGTAAGTCTCCGCCGAGGCTGGACGATCGCCTGATGATGATGATGCTGATGATGCCGGTGCTGTTTGAGGTTGGTCATGGTCGTGGCGACCCTGTGTTGGATGGATCGTTGAGCCAACCGGCATCGCCGATGGAGGACTTCGACCGGCGGCCATGCTGGGTTTAGGTTGGCGATGATGATTCAGGATTAATTCGGACGAGATGCGCAGTGGAGACGCCGTAGCTGGTGTTGCTATTCCGGGGCATTAATCCAGGGATGTGTGTGGTTGACTTTTGGCGGGGGACCTTTTGTGCGAGTCTGAGCGCAGAGTTTTTGTTATCACGTTTGATGTTGTTGGTAATTTTATAACGGTTGGTTGTGTACTGATGGTGAGGGTGAGGGTGAGGGCGAGGGCGAGGGCGAGGGCGAGGGTGAGGGTGAGAGCAGGAGTGGAGTTTTCCTCTCTGTCTTGAAACAGCATGTCTCACAGTCGGGACGGTTGGTCGACGAGGTGCCAAGTACGAAGTACGAATAAGCTAGGCTGGAAGAACACATGGCAACTGGACTGACAGGCATGGCGCCGGCGGCTACAGCTTCCAATTTAACCTAGCCTCGACGATCCCGCCGCCTCTAGTGACGAACTCCTACGTCTCAATATGTCTCAATACAGCCTCATCGTTCGCTCCGTAAGGCAGCCGCGGCTGTTTCCCACGAACCGCCCGCATCCAGTCCAGTCGACGGAGGAACGACATGGCACGTCGCGGAGTGCACGAGATAACAACGCTACTACCACTACGGATCCGCGATGATGCCCGGGGTCCTGATTTCGGGCTCCTTGCAGCAGAGCAGCTGGGCAGGTCTGACGCGTCTGAGACAGGGGGCGGGTGAGGGACTTGTGCGGGGACCAGTCAAGGAACGGCCAGGGAACGGTGAGGGAACGGTCAGGGAACAACAGGACAAGGGAGAGAGAGAACAGACAAGGGAACAGGACAAGGGTGTGCTGCAAGAAATCTCCGGCCCGCCGGGCTGAAGTCGGAGTCTCACGAGTCACGATTCTGCAACAGAAAGCTCGGACATTGGCCTTGTCCAGGTGAAAGAAAAGGCTCAGAGCAGGGGAGATGCGTGAGATACGGCCTATTGTTGGTTCGTCCGCAACCGCATGATCGATGCCCGTGGTCATTTTAATCATCTCAATCATCTTAATCGTCTTCATCAGCGTTAGCCTGCTACTGTATATGGCACGAACCATCCATCGCCTCATGGACCCCTGCTGAACTCCTGGTCCTTCAACCTTCCAAGCTTCTTCTTCCGGCGCTTCTTCCCCGGTCCCTTCGCCCGTTGCCGGACCTTGACTTGGATTCGTCCTGCACGAGGCACGGAGTACGAAGCCCATCATTTCCTTCCCGTGTTGAGTGGGCTGTTGGCGTCGAAGAGATCGGTGGTAATCGGCTCGGGATATGTCACGCCCCCTTGCTGCAGCGCCGTGTCCATCACCTCCATGATGGCGATGCTCTCTTCCCAAGGGATCGTCTCGCTTTGCTTCTTGCCATCCCGTAGACAGCGCGCGCACTCGTCAGCCTGCCAGAACATTCCGTGGCCCCAGTCGCCGCGCTTGGGGTCCTGTGGAATTGGGCAGTCAACGACCTCGACCACGCCGTTACCGTCCCTCTTGATGACCTTGTACTCGGTGGGCCGGAACCCCGGACCGGTAACCTGGATTTCGCCGCCGGAGCCCTGGATGCGAATCGCCGGACCGCCGGTGTTGAGGCCGTCCACGTCGGTGGCCACGCGGATCGTAGTCGTAGCGATGCCCATGGTTTTGTGTCGGGGGAACTGGCAAATTATGCTCGTCGTCTCGTCCGCGCCCGTGCTATAGTGATTCATGGCTGCCATCACCTTGGGGGCTTCTTTCTCCCCAGATTGACCGTGGTAGAGAGCTTGAAAAACCCAGGTCAATGAGTATATGCCCAAGTCAAGCAGTGCGCCTCCGGCGAGATCCTTGTTCACCATTCGATGCGAATCAGCAAAGTTGACTCTGCCATCCGGAAGGCTCTCGTTGAAGGACACATCGGCTACAAACCTCCATCAGCTTTTCGAAAACACAAATATGAGCCATTCCTCTTACCGAATACTCGATAGATTTGACCAATGGTGCCGGATGCTAGAAGCTCCCGTACCTTGACGCTGAGAGGAAAGAATCGTGTCCAGACAGCCTCCATAAAGAAGACGTTGCTCTCCCTGGCAGCGTCGACGAGCTTTCTGGCTTGAGATACCGTGACGGTAAGCGCCTTTTCGCAAAGAACATTTTTCCCGGCCTTCAGCGCCATCATGGCGTTCTGGAAGTGGTGGCTGTGAGGAGTAGCCACGTAGATGATGTCGACATGAGGGTCCGCGACGAGCTCGGCATACGATCCATACAATCTGGCAGAGGTCGGTCCGTCGATCTGCTTGATGAAGTCTCCGGCCCTATCGGCCGAGGTCGAGGAAGCAACTGCGACGATCTCATGTCTTACATCGTGAACTTCTCGAGTAGCGGGATCAGTGAGGAGATCCTTGCAGAACCCTGTGATGTCAAGTCAGTCAAGCCTTGTAAGTTTAGTCGTGCCGCTCACGTGTCGCGATAATCCCCGTCGCCATGATGCCCCATTTGATCGTATGCGGATTGCTGGACGCCATGGCTTTGATGATTTGCGTTGACCGGCAAGCTGAGGTTACTGAAGTATTGCAGGACAGAAGAAGAACGTAAACGAGAACGGGCAACTAGCGACCAGAGGGATTCAGAATCACCAATGCGCGACTTATAGCCCTTTATTTATCCTATTCTGTAGCGGCTGAGGAGGGTAGGAGGGGTTTGGAGGGGTAGAAAGTAACGTTCCAGGTTTACATTAGCGGAGTTGCGGTGGTGCCCGGAGAATACACCAAGAAACCTATCCAGATCGGAGGGGGTGTTTTCGCCGTTAATATACGGAACTTGCCACGACCGTCGGTGACCATTTAGCCGTTTTCTAATTGAAATCGATCTGGACGTAATTGGTACTCTCGCTCTTCTTTCCGAGAAGCATCTCACGTTGCGACACAGCACCAGTGGAGACCCCACACTCGGTACACACATTAGCTTAGCTATGGGCACCCTAGAGATCATTACTAGTAGCGTACTCTATCTAAGGTAGCATCTCGATTGCTAGCAACTGCACTTGGTTCGCCGACGTCACTCAACCTGATTTACCGATGCCCTGCGGACTATTGTAGATGAGCCCGAGACTGCGTTCCCTTGCCTTAGCCTAGGCGTCGGGTCCCTATTGAGGCCTTAATGTCCTGCCTTCGAAGCCTGTTGGGGATTGAGACAGATACCGCCTTGTTACTGCCCGGCATAGCATGTTTCTCTCAACGTTAGAAACGGTAAATGGCGTCATGCTGCAGCGCTGAATGAACCACCTCACCTTAGTGAAAGGTACAGAGTATTACGTACCTAAAGTTACATTATCTGACAACCAACACGTGAACCGCATCAAGTCACGAACCAAACGACCTCACTTCGCCGAATATAGCAGACAAAAGCAAAGACACCATCGCCTACAAACCCTCATCATCAGCCCCTTCTTCCTTCGCTACCGACGTTCCCCGACCCAATCGCCAACATGGCTCAAGCCTCTCGGTTAGCAAAGGACCTGAGCCTCAAAGGCTCTACTTCCACGATTCCGAAGCTCATCTACGGTACCGCTTGGAAAGCTGAAAGAACATCAGACTTGGTCTACAAAGCATTGAAAAATGGCTTTCGTGCCATCGACACTGCTGCACAGCCCAAGCACTACAATGAGGGCGGAGTCGGCCAAGGCGTGCAGAAAGCCGTCAAAGAGGGCATCGTGAGGCGAGAGGACCTCTTCGTGGGTGTAGACCACATGTAATGCAGGGCCAAAGTCTAACTACCCGAGGTAGATCCAAACAAAGTTTTCCCCTCCGAGTGCGCAGAACGAGAACATGCCTTACGATCTTGGAGTATCACTGCAGGACAAGGTTCGCCAGTCAGTAGAGTCATCTCTACGGTACTTCACTATCGAAGGAGAGGAACCATACCTGGATAGTGTGGTCCTGCACAGCCCGTTGCAGACCATCGGTGAAACTCTCACGGCATGGAAGACGCTGGAAGGCTACGTCCCGCACAATGTCCGTAATCTAGGCATTTCAAACACGACTCTCGATGTTCTTTGTACGCTGCATGATCAGGCAAGCATAAAGCCAAGTGTCGTACAGAACCGCTTCCACAAGGAAACGGCCTTCGAAGTCGCTCTCCGCACCTTCTGTAGGGATCAGGATATCGTCTTCGAGTCTTTCTGGACCTTGAGTGCAAACCCATCCTTGTATCGAAGCGCACCAGCCAAGCAGATTGCAGAGACTGCCCATGTCCCTCTCGCTGTTGCTTACTATTCCCTAGTGCTGGGCCTGGAAGGCATCGTGATCTTGGATGGAACCACTCAGGAAGAGCACATGCGGGATGATCTTGAAGGCGTCAAAGCAGTAGGAACTTGGTCCGAGGGAGATGGCGCCCAGACCTGGTCTTTGGCATTGGAGGAGTTCAAGACGCTTATTGGAGAGGAATAGGTGGCTAAATCTTTCCCCGAACGCCCTCTATAACCTACTTTACCCAGGTAGTGGACTCGTTGCTGTCGAGCCAATCATTTACAGCTTTCAAGAGTTGGATATACCTTCTTTAAGTTTATCGCGAGGCGAAGGAAGGTTTACCTCTGCAATCACATAAACATAAGACAACCCTATCCTCTCTTTTTCTCTTCAGACAAACCACAAATCTAGCACTACCAACTTAACATCACCGATTTACCATCACCGACTGTTCTAGTACTGTATCAGTACTGTGACAGTAGTGTGTCATCATCTGTTGTGCCTTCTTTGACCGCGTCCTTGTCAGAGAAAGGCAATCTAACAGGTTCTGTGAATCATCCTCACCAGGGGTAGCTCTGAACAGTAGGTATTACCCGCAACTGTCAAAAAAAGACCATTACGCCTCAGACAGTTCTATCGGCATTGGTTTTTTTTAAGCACCACCTCGATCCGACTCGGCGGAAGACTTGATCTGAGCAAATTAGGTTGTCCCTGACCTCCCAACATATATCGACACACACTGGCCGAGGCTCGAAGCGGGTCAACAAATCACCGAAAAGCTCAATCTCTCGACGTTTCTAGATTCTCCAGCCTACAAGTTCTCCCAAAACCGGCATACTGTGGGAGAATGGTAGATACAAATAGCAAGATTCCGGACGACGGGCTCAACCCCCAACCTCAACGAAAGAGTATGTCTTTATAGCCCGCGTATATGCACTGGAGGTTTGCTGACCCAAGAACATAGTCAGGATTTCTCGAAAGTCCAAGGAAGCCTCCGAGCCCCGCGTTATGCTAAGGTCTGCGACGACCTTGAGAGAGGGTCACGCCAGCGACCTTGTTGACGCGCCACCAACCCCAGTCTCTTTGGATGGACATAAGATACCAGCCACTCTAGCCATCGCCAATGGCGAAGTAAAGAACGGCTTCAAGAGAGCCGGGTCCAAGTCTCCAAGGAAAATTATCCTTCACACGACTCGTTCGTCGAAAGAAGCCTCTAGTGGTTCCGCGACACCCTCTGGAGGCGACTCGGCAGCGAAGAATGCCTCTGAAAACGCGAAACCTGGATCGCCCATTACTAGGATCGTGGTGAAGAACAGGTCCCCAAAATCGAGACCAGAGAAGGAAGAAGACCGAACTTTGGTGGCTCCAACTGCCAAAGCCGCAGCAGAACAGCCACTTCAGAAAAATGGCTCCAAGTCTCCGAAGTTCACCAAGTCAACTAAGGGGGCTTCTGCCAGTCAAATCGAGAGCAGCTTCCCGGCCCCTCCATTTGATAATCCAAGCCCAGCGTCCATCGTCTGGTGGAGGGACAACTGTCGCGAGGTATATCTTCGGGATGGTAGCGTAGCTATATATCCCGTAATTGTGCATATACTGGATGGCTGTGCTCGCGCTCGCCCCTGGAAGGAGCTCGAACAATGCGAGAAGGCAGTTGAGGACATGCGCAAGGACACCATCGACTTTGACAAAATACAGCGAGAGAACGACCAAGAGCAGGCAAATGAAGCACGACGTCTCGCGAATAAACATCGATACCGACCTCGAGGCCAGATGACTAAGGAAAAAGCCGCAAAAGAGACCGCTCTGAAGGCTGGCGAGGACGCTACCGGAGAGTCCTCCGAGACCGTTTCTAACAAGCCGACCCTTGGAGCCAAGCGCAAGCGGTCGGATGTGGCCAATGAAAACACTGCCGCAAGGCTCCCCAAGAAGGTGAAAGTTGTCAATGCCTAAGCGGACGCCAGAGGGACATCCTCATGTTACCAGCAGTGGCTCATCACACGGAAAATAATGGTAGATCATTAAATCATTGGATATCATAGCGTTGGATCGTTTCGTTAGGATATATAGCGTAAATTAACGATGCTTTGGCTGGTCTATGCGCTCGTTCCTTTCATGATATCATTTCCCATTCTTTTTCTCTTGTTGATCGTCTTTTGCGAATGTATTGGCTACGATAAAGGGAAAGCAAGCCGTGGCCTCGAGATAAACCTGCCCCGATGTAAGCAACACACTGTCCGAGAGCCAGATATCTAGACTGCGCTCACCTTGATGGCATCGGCGCCAATCTTGATTTTCCCCCATGACACTGCCTCATCTGGCCGTGCACCAGCGTCGCTGCCGTCAAACTCCTGGGCGGTATTAATGTAGACGGCCGACTCAGCACCATTGCGCATCAGGCACGCATTGGCGATGTGATGCTTCACTACGCCACCGCCAAGGATGATCATGCCAACCCGCTTAGCCCTCACAGATATGGTATTGATGCGGCGAACGTCCTCGACGAGGTCGATCTTGAGCTGTAGCGGCGACGACTTGAAGGTATGGAAATAGAGCATGTCTCCCAAACTACCATCTGTGATAGCTGGGCAAAACACTGGGATGTTGTTCTTGTACGCCCAGTAATAGACGGACCGCTCGTCATTGATCTCCTTGCCCAATCTGTGGATGACCTTTGAAGGAGTCCAGTTGATCTCCTCCTCAGTACCCTTGCTGGCTTCCTGCTCCTCCAGCATCCTATCCAGGATGGGAACGACCCAGTCTTCGAAGGCGCAATAGTTGGCGTTGGGGACAACCAGGTTGCCTATTCGGTTGAGGCCCTTCCTGCGAAGGTCGGCACCGGGGCTGCTGAATGAGCCCATGTAGGTATCACCAAGGCACTTGATGAAGTCCTCCTCGATGCCGCCTGCGGTTGTAACGATGCACGATACATGGTTGTGCTCGACCAGCCACCTAAATACGCCTCTCAGTCCAGACGAGATGAGATTCGAAGTGTAACCGAAGAAGATGGTCGTCTTGTCGTCCGTTTCAGGGTCCCGCCACGCACGCTTTGAACAAGGAAGTTAGTCGAAGCCTAGCTTTTGGTGGCTCCTGGGAGAAGCTGGCTGACCATATCGTTGATTATTCTCACTGCCTCGCACATGGACGAGGCTTGGAAGCCCATGTTCTTCATACCCAGGAGCAGATCCTCTGCTGTGATGGGGAGGCCTTTGAAGTTGTTGAAGTCCAACTCTTCCACTTTTTGCGCATCCTTGGGCATTTCCTGGGATTTTACGAGGACAGCATCAGTGGCCCCAGACGGGGGTGCATTCGCGTCCATGATGAATGTAAAGGTGAGATGCAGTAGAAATGAAAGGGTGCTGTAGATTCTCGAATCGAGAACGGGACGAATTGACGATCGCTCGGAGTCGAAAACCCTTATGTAACACCTGAGTCTTGGACAGAATCTCATTCAAGAGGCCGAAACCTCTCAATTTTTTTGCAGCTACCCGAC
This sequence comes from Microcera coccophila, assembly GCA_024112705.1. Lineage (NCBI taxonomy): Eukaryota > Fungi > Ascomycota > Sordariomycetes > Hypocreales > Nectriaceae > Microcera > Microcera coccophila. Next base: position 21,020 of record JAMYIC010000981.1, read on the forward strand.
GATGAATAATAGTTCGTGGAGGTCTACCACTCCACTTGTGCCAAACAAGCCGCAAATCAGACTTTGCATCGACGGGTAAAAAGGGGAGCGGGCGTAAACGCCTCCGCAGATGCCCATGCCTGTTTTTGGCCTAGCGTGGCGCGCATCTGCGGCAGTTTGGCTTAAGCGCTGCGTGGGTTGTACGTATTTTGCTGCGAAGCAGAATGACCGGGGGGCTTCTCAAACCTTCAATCATCCGCGTACGTCGACATTTCGCATCGGTATCTCGGCTTTCACGCCGGCGCAAGACAACCAACCCGCCGGAAGACGCTCAAACAGTGCTTCGAAGTCGATTTTTATCATTTAGCGCGCGGTACACGCCACGGTGGAGGGATAGGAACGAGGTTCCGCGGTCAAACTGTCATCACTAAACTTAGAGAACACCGCCGAGACTTTGCAGTCACGGCTCGAGATATTGACGTATCTGCGGCAACCTCCCTTGTTTCCGTCGCGCTCATGACAGCGTTTCGAGCACATGCCCAAAGATTGTGGTTTGGAGAAGTCATCAGGGTTCCGGGTGCGGAGATTGTATAAAAATGTAAGTTTATTTGACTTCATACTTTCGCGAACTTCACCCCTGCATATTGCTTCGAATCTTGTACTCAGGGCTTCGCCGCTTCCCTGAAATGATGCCTGGTTGGATATGTTCTATGAATGCGACACAGACAATGGTCGCAGAAGTCGCGCGCAATATTATAGACCTGATCGTGCCCGCAAGGCTGACAGATCATACCGCTCCAGGGCATCGAGGTACTCGAGATACGAGCGGTCACGATCCCGAGATCGATCCCCCGACCGTTTCGAGCGAACTTCTCAGTATAGCGATGGCGATAGGCGTCGCTCCTCTGCCGAAGTCCGGTCCAACAACGCGGCGTTTCAGTCCAATCGAGAATCATTTGGCGATCCTCTACGAAGAGACCCTCCACGCGGCCCCAAGGCTCTTATTGACCCACCTAGTGGGCCTCGAGGTGGTGGCTTTGCTGGCGAATTTAGAGGCGGCCGCGGGCGTGGTCGAGGCCGTGGCTGGTCTTCTCGAGACGAGAGTAGAGATCGAGGTAGGGATAGAGATATTGAGTTCAGGGATCATCGTTTTCGGGATGACAGAAGTCGGGAGCATGATCGTGATCGCGACCGTGAAAGGGATTGGCGCGATTCGAGAGATTTTAGATCACGGAGGTCACCTATTGGACGGCCGAGGTCGCCACTGCGAGACTACCGAGATCGAGAGAGAGATGGGCCCCTTGGAGTTGATGCTGACAGGTCACGACGTGGCTCCCGTGATGGTGGGCCTCCATCGGCAGGTTCGACTTCCTCTGATCCCTTCGGAATGTCGCCGTTTCCGCGAGGTGGAGGTTATCATCGAGGGCGAGGAAGAGGACGAGGCGAATGGGGGCCTGAAAGAGGAAGGGGGCGAGCACCGTTCATGGACGATCGAAGTGATCGATACCCCAGGAGTCGGTCTCAGGAAGGCCGCTGGGGACGAGATCGAGATGAACGGGATCGAGTGGACCGACCCGATCGATACGGGGATATGGAAGCGCGTATTCTTGCTCGTGAGGACCGTGACCCGCGAGACCGCGAGCTGTTTCGAAACAAGATGGAAGCTCGGACAGTTACCCTGCAGGATGCTGCACCTTCGAACAAGGAAATCTCACCTCCCCCCGTGGCGCCCTCCGCCCCAGCTTTTGGATCTGTCCCTGGTCCGAGACTCAGCGTTGGCGAAGGCTACGCCCCTGCGAGTGCTGTGACCAAAGTGCCCCCTACTGCCCCTCGCGCCTTCGTTGATCGTCCTGTGTCTGCCGGTCATTCTGGAGGACTCGACGCATCGGTCCCTCCTGCTGGACTGACTAAACCAACTATCCATGATAGCCCGCCTATTCCTGTAGGCCCTCGCGCCCAACAACAAAAGCAACAGCGCCCTTCGAGTAAGCAATGGATCAACCCGAATCTCAAGAAGGCCCCAGAATCCCCCAAGTTGATGAGGTCGCAAAGTTTTGCACAGCAGCGACCACCGCCTTTGCGACGCGATAGCATGCAGTATGATCAGTACCACGAGGACGAGAGGCGGCCTGGTAGTAGCGATGCGAAGTCTGATTCCCACATGTCGGGGCTGGATAATCGATCGCGCTCGCACTACAGTGCAGAGCCTGGTGAGATTACGGGCAGGTCTGAGAGAGATCCACCATCAGTGCGGGAATCTATGGACCAAGATTTACGGGTGTCGAATGCATCTAGGGATACCTACCGAGCCGTGCCGGGCCAATCACCAACAACCGAGAGTGCGTCAAGATTTTCCCGAGGTTCTGGTGAACGCTTGGAGACACCAAATGCATCTCCGTCTCGAAAGATGTTTGCAAAACGCATCGCAAGACGCGTCAGGTTTTCCGTAGAAACACTGGAAATACCACCAAAGAAGGCGCCAATGGACCAAAATTCAGAATCTGATGATGACGAAGACATGGCTGATTATTTCGTCATGGAGATTGGGAAAACCGAGGCTGAACTCAGCAAGTTGCAGAAGCCGAGGTTGCCAACTGAGGTGGTGGCGCGTTTTGCTGGCCTTTCTCATGGCTCCATGGTCAAGATATTAAATGAAGGGGAAAGATTGACTGACATGATTACATCAATGCCGGAGAGCTCAGGACTTGTGCGCGGAGAGGCCAAGGTGGCGTCGCCAGTTGCGGAAAAAGCGGAAGAGGTGGAAGTGGATTTTGAAGTGCCCAATGTTATTAACGAACCGCAGGACGAGATGGAACTCTGGGTCGAGAAGGAGGCCGAGAAGGAGACCGAGGAGGGAGCTAAGAACGAAGTTGAGAGGGCAGCCGAGAAAGAAGCTGAGAGGGAAGTCGAAAAAGAGGTCGAGAATGAGGTTGAGAAGGAAGTCGACAAGGAGATCGAGAAGGATGTCGAGAAGGTGGCAGAAAAGGGGGACGAAACTGTGGAGGAGATGGACGCTGGGGGTGGAGCTACGATGGAGAAGGATACAGGAGTTCCAGCCCCTGTTACTGTGGAGAAAGAGATGCCTGCGAGAGAAGCACTTATGCCAGAGCCAGAAACCAAAGTCGAGGAGATGGAGGTTGATAGGGGACATGCCGAGATACCCCCTGTCCCCTCAACAACCGAACTTGTCGATGGTCTTGAAAACTCTGGAATGGAACCACAAGCAGTCGAGGCCACGATGGAGGACGTCTCAGTTCAGCCGATCGAGGAGTCGCAAACAAAGCCCGAAGAGCCTCCTGAGCCTGTGCCCTTGACGGAGTCTGTACCTGCTGAACATCCCGCAAGACTTCCACTGGAAACGACGGAGGCTGGTCTTCGGTCATTGGACACACCCTCGCAAGTTGCTGACGACGATGAAACGGAATCAGAGGAAGACTTCTATATGAACCTTGAGCATGTGCGACAGTACATGGCCACGCCACCTTTGGACAGCCTCCCGGATTACTCTTGCGAAGCATGGGATAAAGACGGGGAATTTCTGCAAACACTGGATTCGGATGCAATCATCGACGGCTTTGTTATTGAACATATCAACAACCTTCACCTAGAGAAGACCGTCGAGCAGGATCACGACCGCAAAGCCTATGCTGACAATTACATCCGATACCTCGAGTTTACAATGTCAAATGACCCAGCAGCTGTCAAGAGTCGAGGTAAGTTTTCCATAACAACCGGAACTAATGACGGCACTGGTTCTGTAACTCCCGAGCACAAGCATGAGGGTAGTGGTCGAGGTCGGCGTTTTGCTACAGAACGTGACCTGGAGCGGGTTCTGCAAGCGTCGATGAGAGAAGACGAAGAAAGGAGAGAAAGGGAACTCAGAATGCAGCAGGAGAAATACCGGAGTGAAAAGGAGGCCGTCATACCGGATATGATCTGGACACAAGAAGAAAAGGACAGCATTTATTGGGTCGACAGATCTGGATATACTCCTCAGGATAAGCTAGTATCTGCATGGCGTATTTTGCCGCCCGTTGACAACTTCACTGCAGAAGAAGCCGATCTATTCGAGAAGAGATATCTAGAGGCGCCGAAGCAGTGGGGCAGGGTTGCCGACGCTGTTCCGCACCGCGATTTTGGCAGCTGCATTCAGTACTATTACATGAAGAAGAAGGAACTGAATCTCAAGGAGAAGCTTAAGAAGCAGCCGAAAAGGCGCAAGAAGGGCGGCAGAGGCAAACAGAGATCCAGTGCCCTGGTATCAGAGCTGGGCAACGGAGAGCCTGACACGGAGGATAACCACGAGACTGGAGAGAACGGCGAAAGGAGACGACCAAGACGAGCGGCTGCTCCGACATGGGGATTTGAGCAACCGTCCGTTGATACCGAGAATTCCACACCTGCTGGAACCCCCGGCCGTCGTGGAGGTTCTACTGTGAAAGGCGACCAGCCGGAAAAGGTGGACGGAAGGAAGGGCAGACGGAAGAAGGACAAAGAACCAAAGATACCAAAGGTAAACCAGACATTAGCTGCAGCGCCGGCGCATAGTGCTGGCAGAGGCCGTTCACGTTCGAATTCTCGCGCACAGAATGTCGAGTTTCAGCCAACATTGCCTACCGAGGTTCATCGCCTGCCTACTCAGTTTGAACAGCCCCCAGCTGTTATACAGCCACCGTACTCCATTCAACAACAGCAACAGCAACAACAGCAACAACAGCAACAACAGCAACAACAACAACAACAACAACAACAACAACAACAACAACAACAACAACAACAGCAGCAGCAGCAGCAGCAGCAGCAGCAACAGCAACAGCAACAGCAACAGCAGCAGCAACAGCAACAGCAACAGCAACAGCAACAGCAACAGCAGCAGCAACAGCAGCAGCAACAGCAACAGCAGCAGCAACAGCAACAGCAGCAGCAACAACAGCAGCAGCAGCAACAGCAGCAGCAACAGCAACAACAACTACAACAGCAGCTACAACAGCAGCAGCAACAACAGCAACAGCAGCAACAGCAACAACAGCCAATTCAAAGCCTCGAGCGACCACCGCCTATTCCTACGTCTTCGATCTCTGAAGTTATGGCAGCTCCATCACTTCGGCCCGAACCTCCACCACCTCCTACTCAGCCGGCAATGTCCACTTTCAACCTAGCGCAACCGCAACCAGAGCGAAAAGCACCAACCCAAGCGTCAAGCTATTGGAGCGTGTCTGAATCTAATGACTTCCCACACCTCCTACGCGCGTTTGGATCGGACTGGACGGCCATTGCGGCTCACATGGGGTCCAAAACAGCGGTGATGGTTAAGAACTACTTCGTCCGACAAAAGGACCAGGGCAAGGCTGAATGGGAAGTTCTTGTTCAAGAAGCAGACGGCAAACGGATGAGAGGCGAGCCGCGACCAGACCCTCCACAGCCATCAACAGGAGGGCGGGGCAGGAGATACGATACATCGTCGACGCCCTCATCCAGGCCAATTGCTGTTGCTCCCGGCATTGACCTCAACAATGAGATACCACAAGGCAAGATGGAGGCGGTTGGCCAGGGTCCTCGTGGCCATCCCTTTTCAAGCTATGGAGTTCCAATCGCTCAAGCTCCAGTGCAGCAGTCTTTGGCACAGCCACCAGCGCAAGGTCTACCTATACAGCAGCACCCTGGACCACACTCATCATCTCAGCCGGTTTCGCAGACGATGTCGCCAGGCCCACGGCCACTGCGCGCCCCTATCCCTCCGTTCTCATTCCCAGAACGTGACCGCGAGCGCGAGCGTGAGCGTGAACCTGGTCAACGGATGCCTCTATCTCAAAAGGTGCCAACCGCCCAGCAGAGTGTGGATCCTCGGGAGCAACGACCTCTCGCCGCCGCACAACCGTTGCAACCTGCTCAACCTGATGCTGTGATGGAGCGCAATGCACATCTCGAACGACAGAAGATCGAGATGCAGTTGCGAGAACAGCAGCAGCAGCAGCAGCAGCATCAGAGAGAACGAGAGAGGGAGCTGTCTCGACAAGCAGAACGCCAGCCGTTACGGGTGAAGCAAGAGCCCGATTTGCCAGTTCAGCAACAGCACCACTATGAGCCTTATGGCCATCGGTCGCAAGCAAGTCTTGGTCAGCCCCTGGCCAGACCTCCGCCGGATGCAGGTAGACCACCGTCCTACCCTCCGCCCATTCAATCCCAGCCACCGTCACAGCCATCCCGAAATATATTAAGTGATCAGCCACCAGTACGATCACCTCAGTTGGCTGCTCCCGCCAATCGTCCCATCTCTGCCCTCCAATCGAGACCATCATCGGGATCGCTATCGGACCCGTACGGCTCCGTGACTCCCCAGCCTACAGCCCCAGCTCCAGCTCCTGCACCTCATAGACCTCCTGAGCAACGTAAGGGTGGATTGAACATCATGTCGCTACTCAATGACGATGAAGCCCCTGCTACGCCAAAACGCGTCAACGATGTTGCGAGCACGCCGGTCAGGCCGTCGCCAACACCTCCCCCACAAAACTTGGGGCGATCCCTTGCTGGACCTCCGGCCCCTACCCAGCTGAGGCGAGAACCAGATCCTCATTATTCTCCCTATGGGCGAGGACCATCAGGAGCAGCATCGGCTATGCCATCGCTCAAGCCTTCTTACCCCGACTCGCCTCAGGTTCAGCACATGGGACCTTCTAGGGCATCCATGGGCGTGCCGGTCGATTCCTCTGTGGCAGAGAGGGACTACTACCGTCAACATCCCTACCAGCCACAGCAGCAGCCTAGTGGAACAAATTCGCCTCAAAGCTCGCATCGGTACCCCCCGCCTGGCGGGCCAGGGCAGATACAGTACCAGAGTCAGGGGGGGTATCCCACCCCATATGGCTCTACGAATCAAACTCCCCATGCCGCTTCACCTACTGTGCAATACGCATTGCATCCATCTGCTTCTCGTGCTCATGAAATATCGCAGAGCAGCCGGGAATCGTGGCCGCCGAGTAGCCATCAGCAGCAACCTAGCTGGTCGAGCCAGCCACCTCCAAATACCTCACAGCCTCCTCCCCAACAGCAATCCTGGCCAACGCAACATCCCGCCACGAAATCCGCCACGCCGGCGTCATCATGGTCGGCAGCACCGCCAGCTTCTCAGCAGCCACACCACATGTCTATGAGAGATGACCCCCGCAGCTCTTCCTATTACGGTTCGAGCAGCTCAAGTATCCAGCAGCAACAAATGCAGGGACGCTACCCACCGCCTGTCTCTCGAGGTCCCGAGCAGGTACCGGGGCCTGCACAAGCGTACCGTGGATATGCATCAACACCTGGTCCCGTTCAACCCCGAGATCCTCGAGACATGCCGAGCCGCAGTTACACACCTGTAGGCTATGACTCTCGTGGCCAACCCCCACCTGGCCCCGGTTATCCTGCCCCTGGTCCTGATCCAAGGGATATGCAAATGCGGGATAGCCGAGATCCGAGGGATCCAAGGGACCCAAGAGATCCACGAGAGTTGATGGCTCGAGGTTTGCGGCCTCATGAAGATTACAGACATCCTGAACAATATCGACGATGAAAACGTGGTGGATTGATATAGGGAACGCATATTGGCGAACATAATTTAGAATCAGATCCAAAACACGGCGCAAGGGGATATTCATGAACTGCTTGTATTTATATGTGTTTTGTATAGGCTTAATGACTTACCTTGAAGACTAACGACATGTATTTTTGACACATTTTGCTTCCCCCTTGACTCGGTGTCAGTCTCTAGACTCTGTCCGAGCCCAAAGCGATAGGCTACCTGTGTCCTATATCAGGCCTACTACGTGGGGCAGTGGGTACCTGCATAACTGTAACCCTCCCCTAGCAACAACCCCCACCGACTCTGGCATAAACACCCCGCCAAACTTAACGCGCTGCACGCGACAACGACCGAATTCAACAAACCACCTCCTACCAAAATGGCGTCCAATCCACAGTCGGCTTCCGCAGCAGGTAAAACATACTTTGAACAGCAGCGCGAAGCTCTCATCGGTGATATTGCCATGGTCCGCCAACCTTTCTTCCTGAGATCGATGATGACTCTGTGGCTGCTGACCTGGGCGGATAGAGCTTCGAGCACGCCCTAGCAAACATTAATAAGCTGAATCGGTCGCTGGAGGCGGTGATTGCAGTAAGTTCACCCGTCCTTTTTGCACAAGGCCTTGCGGTTGCGTCGATGGCGGGACTGATGCGGCCAGGTCGGAAACGAGTTCTCCTCGGTCGAAGCGCTGTGGTCGCAGTTTGAAAATGTGATGGGTAAGGAGGAGGAGAGGAAGCAGGGAGAGGGGCAAGAAGGGGAGAATGGGGAAGAGAAAGTAGAGGAGAGAGGAGAGGAAGAGACTTCATGATAACCATGGAGGACAATGTCACAATTCGATGACGGCTGGGTCAGTGGCAGTAATGAATAGATGGACAGACTCGATGGGGAAATGCAATGTCCTATGTACTCCCCAACATAGCCGAGGACAGAGCTACGAGGAGCAAGGCTAGGGACAACACATAGACATGGGTCTGTGGGAGTCACAGCTTGTCGCGATGGCAAACGGATTTGAAGATATTATAACCCTTCCCGCCTGCCCTTTCCATGGAGTCATGCTAGAAAGTAGAGGTAAAAAAAACAATATTTGCCGTGCCAAAAAACAACTCTTTCGCATACCACAGAGCACGAGTCCCTTCAACATCTCCTATGCATCCAATGGCGCGCCTTCTGTCATGTGTACGTACGCCATCAGGCTCCTAAGACAAATCACAAAATCGAGGAAGCACCTCCCGGCAACTGGCGGCCATCTCCCCAAACCGCCCATGGACTCGCCGTCCGATGGCCTTGATAAACGGCTGAAGACATAGGAAATGGTGCAATCGTTATAGAAAACAAGATTCGTGCCATGGTCATTACAACTCTTTTACCCATATGTCCATCTCATCCGCTCTGCTCTCCCGCTTTGTTTGTGACGAGAGCATGTAGGACAACAAGGGTAAATTCATTCCACTTCCTTCAAACCTTGGCCTTTTACAAGAATTGACACCTTCTCTTCTTTCTCTTAACGGGCCCCACTCCAGGAGCCGATGACCTGCCTTCCTTGCCCGAGGGTCCTGCCGCTGCTGAGGCTTCGAGGGTTTTCCGGTCATTGGATACGACGGTGAAAATGGCTTGCTCAAAGATCTCATCAACACCTCGCATCTCCTTGCTGCTGCACTCCATGTATTGTGCGCTCATCTTCTTGGCCACGGCCATACCTTGCTCCGTGGTGACGGGTGTGAGACCCTGGGTCTTGAGCATGTCAATGCATGTCTTCTTGTGGCGCAGATCGGACTTGAGACCGACAAGCACGAGAGGAGTGTATGGGCAGAAGTGTAGAACTTCGGGATACCACTATCGAATTCCAGATCAGCATCAGCTATAGCAGGAGAAGGATGCACGCGCCGATGATGCTTACCTTGTCCAAAACATTGTCTAACGAATTAGGGCAATCGATAGCGAAGCATACAAAGATGAGGTCGGTTTCTGGATATGAAAGCGGTCGGAGACGGTCATATTCTTCCTGGCCAGCAGTATCCCACAGGGCAAGCTCAACCGTCTTGCCCGTAGGCGGGTGGGTAGGGTATGTGATGTAGTTCTCAAAAACGGTCGGGACATATTTCTAATACCGCTCGTTAGTACTGTTTGCGCTGGTCGCCAGCCACGCCATCGATGCAACTTACTTCTGGGAAATAGCCTTGGCTGTAACTGATGAGCAAGCAAGTCTTCCCGCAACCTCCATCGCCGACGACGACAATCTTCTTGGAGTAGGTAGGTGCCTCTGTCACATGGGTTGCTGCCGACTCCCGGCCTGTTGACGAACTCATGGTGCTGACAGTCCCTTCGCTGGAGCGGGCTCGCTGAGGTCGGTGTTGTTCTTGGTCGAAGTACGAGTTGCGGTATTGATACGATGCCATGCTTCAGCGCAGGCAAACTGATTAATCTCGAAACGCAATACCCTTCGGAAGCGACGCGCGATGCTGGTCGCGGCGGAAGAACGCCCAACTGCGAAATTAAGAGTTGGGGGATATGACAGGACCAGCCGGAACTTTGATAAGCGCAGTGTGGAACAAAACAAAGGCCGTTGAGATCGTCAGCAGAGCTTCGTAACTCGAGGTCGAATAGAATGAATATTGTTTGGTACAATGCGTGAAAATTGGGCTGAGAGATGAGAGGGTGAGGTTCAGAGTTTAGATTCACAGACGCTTCAAAGTTAGACAAGCACTCGACCACATGCTGCTGCTTTGGCTAGGATTGTCACCAGTTACCCGAGTAAACAAGTTAACCTGGCAACGGGCCGGAGGCAGCTGGCGATGGTGGATGGAGCCATGACGGAATATAGTTGGTCTGTGCGCGGCCAACACGGAAAGGAAAAGTTTCTCCTCCAACGACAACGACGCGTTCTCTTCATGGCTTCTCTGGAGTCGCTCGGCCCCAAATAACCTGCACAAACACATCGTTGACAATGGCAGGCCAGAACGCCCCCAGCAAGTACATCACGCTCGTCTCTGCCGAAAAGTTCGAATTTGTGGTGCTTCGCGAGGCCGCGATGGTCAGTCCTATCATCAAGGGCATGCTGGACGTGAGGAGTACGTCGAGCTATCACCCGTGAAAAGTGGGAAGCCTTTGACAGGCTGCATTGCTCACACAATATTCAGGCCAGTTCGCCGAAGCCAGAGAGGCACGGTGTGACTTCCAGGAGATGAGGTAGGTTCCTGACACAACTCGTTGACTACTGTGGGTTGATGAAACCACCGCTTCTCCAAGCTATGACAGAACAACCTTTCGCGGTTGGGCTGGCAGATTTTCCACTACACTTGACCTGACCACACATGCATTCACAAACAATCGTTTACTACTCGACGATAGGAAACTGTGTCGTCGAAAAGCAGAGGCTGATGGTCGAGGACAGCACAACTGTTTTGGACAAAGTGGTCGAGTATTTTCACTACTGGTACAAATACCGCACCTCCGAGGACGTCCCTGACATGGAGATCCCCGTCGAGCTGTGCCTCGAGTTGTTGGCTGCAGCTGACTACTTAGGCCTGGATCAGTACGCTCCCCTATCCGTTCCAGGAGGACCGCGTTGATGCTAACTTCCGCCAGAGCGAATTTGAGCATGAGATGACGGAGCGTATACGCTAACGGAATCAACCGGTGTTTAGCAAGAGGAGTTTGTAGCGTTCCATGATAGGAATCTGCCATCCGGCTAGATGTGGCGAGCAATCGATTTCTAACTGGATAGCTTCGAAACCATCTCGAGCCTACCATCAATGGGCCGAGATGAGTCTCTGACTGTGTTTCACAATCCAGTTTTGGTAACCTTCAGTTAGACAATCTACCATGACGGTTGACAACCACCCCTTTCCCCATTTCAGCATATGCGTTCTGCTCTTCTACTCCTCCGTGGGTTGAACGTCTATTAGAGATGGAAGATTGATGCATCCCTCTCACTCTGCGTGACTCAGTTGACGCATTGAGATTTCGCTTTTTCTGTAGGGCAACATTCCCCGTAAATCGGGCACTTTGAAGTTTATCTCAATAGAGTCTGCCGGTCGTTTGGTGCGCATCAACCTGTGCCGATACCAAGGGCTGTAGCGCAATAGACGGAGGGTATTATCGCAAAGGATCTCAGACTAGTCCCCACTATTTAAAGCCGATTCGCAAAGAAAGATTAACAAATTCAAACTATTGTTACTATTTTCCATATTTACGTTTTTATTTTTATATTCTTTTAAAATTTTTCAGGATAAAAAACAACCGAGGAGATAGGGTGGTAGTCATACAGTCTTGCTCTACTTTTCGTCGATGACTCACTGTCCTGCCGCGCTTATTAGAAGCCTCAGGAATCAGGACTCTACGAGTACCTCCAGTCAGAAGACGATTCTTGACTTGTCAAAACACAAACGCAGGTTACTAGAAAATGGCCACAAGTGCTTTCGAGACGCAGGGCGTTCGCGTTGCTGTTGAAGGTTGTGTGAGTATTGTTCACTAACCACTTAAGGCTGAATCCCCGCTGATGTTTTAGGGACATGGCGCTCTAAACGCTATCTACGCGTCTGTAGCAGAGTCCTGCAAACATCGTGGATGGGATGGTGTCGACCTTCTCATTATCGGAGGTGACTTTCAGGTAGGCGCCCGCATGTAGTTCGCAAGGACTATGAGACTTACAGTCACTAGTCGGTTCGAAATGCTGCCGACCTCAGTATAATGTCTTGCCCCGTCAAGTACCGCAAATTGGGCGACTTTCCGCAGTACTACTCGGGAGACCGCCGAGCTCCCTATCTGACTCTTTTTATCGGCGGAAATCATGAAGCAAGCTCGCATCTTTGGGAGCTTTATTACGGTGGTTGGGTGGCTCCAAACATCTACTACCTCGGTGCCGCCAACATCTTACGTTTCGGGCCTCTGCGCATCGCTGGCTTGTCTGGTATATGGAAGGGCTTCGACTACCGCAAACCTCATCACGAGCGACTGCCGTTTAGCGCTGACGATATCAAATCGTGGTACCACGTACGAGAACTCGATGTGCGGAAGCTCCTGCAGGTACAGACGCAGGTGGACGTGGGCCTAAGTCACGATTGGCCCCGGGCGATTGAGAGATATGGTGATGAGGAATGGCTATTCAGAAAGAAGCCAGCGTTTAGATCAGAGTCCAAGAACGGTACGCTTGGGAACATAGCTGCTGAGTATGTCATGGACCGCTTGAGGCCGCCATATTGGTTTTCAGCCCATATGCATATCAAGTTTTCAGCCGTAAAGACATATGACGATGACAAACAGGGCTCAGTTGATGCCCCCGCACAAGACGATGAAGCAAACACACCTCAAGCGAAAGAGACCAATCCAGATGAGATCGACTTGGACATGGACGAAGAAGACGGAGAGGGAGAGTCGAAAGCCGCGACCAAACCCGACGTGATAGAGAAGGGCGAGACAAGTGAAGTGTCGGAAGACTTAAGAGCACAACTCCCTGCGGCTTTCGCTCGTCCACCACTGCATTCAAAGCGTACACCCGGTCAACCTGTACCACCTGGTATCACAAACAAAGAAGTTCGGTTCCTGGCTTTGGACAAGTGCCTTCCTGGCAGACACTTTCTGCAGCTTTGCGAGATACAGCCTCCAACGCCCGAAGCCAATGCCGCGGATCCTCCTCATCAGATTTCACCTCGTTATCGGTTGCAATACGATCCGGAATGGTTAGCCATTACACGAGTCTTTCACAAATCCCTTGTCATTGGTGATCGAACAGTACAAACGGCACCTGATCTTGGAGAAGAGCACTACCTGCCACTCATCGAAGCCGAGCGAGGATGGGTGGAAGAACACATAGTTAAGAAGGGGGAGCTGGATGTGCCTGAGAATTTTGAGGTGACCGCACCGCCTCACATGCCTGGGACACCTGAAATTGTGTGTGAACAGCCAGAAGAGTATACGAATGCACAGACAGTAGCGTTTTGTGAATTCTTAGGCATCGAAAACCTCTGGAATGAAAGTGAAGAGGAGAGAAAGGAGAGACGAGCGCGGGGCCCGCCGCCTTCAGGAGGGGCTGGTCACGGCGGTGGAAGAGGATCTAGGAGGGGCAGAGGAGGCGGCCGTGGGAGAGGAACAGGACGAGGGGGAAGATGGTAAACAAGAACAAATGCTACAGTCGGTTTCTAGGTTTAAAGAGTCAGTATCAAAATGCCGTTCTGTTATTCGAATAGGAACCTCTCTAAGAAGATTCCTCTATCAGCCTTTCCCAGCTAGTCGGCACGGGAGTAGATGGTATGCTGTAATTCGAGATCCAACTGTGTAGCCCTGAGACGCCTTGAAGTCATAGGCGATGAAGCAAGAGTCGTTGGAAACCGCTTGAGGTCCCATTTCGAGCCGAGCCTTGCGGTTACTAGAGTCACTAAGAGGCCCCATTGACACAATCCAGTGCCGGGGAGGTTTGCTCCAATGGTGGGGCGTGACTGATGCTGAACCAGGCACCAAGCAACTACGCCCAATCAGGAAATGGAGTAAACAACCGTCATCGTGCGCACTAAACCTCGTACCTGAGAAGCATCTTCCCGCCATTTCAGTTTGACTCCGAACCACCAGACGCCATCACCAAATATCGCAACACTCTTGGTAGCCATATCGGCCCAATTCAACTCTTCAAAATCCCTTCTCAGACAACAACCCGAGTCTCACGCATTTGTCTCACTAGCTAAACTACCTGTAACTGCCTCACCCCCTTCTAGATGCCCCGCTAACCATTGGAATGCTAGAATCGCATCCCTCAAGGCTTCGACGGCATCCTCAACCACCGCCGGTATGGCTCAGTTCTTGACCACCGTGTTAGTATTCCTAGCGAGCAAGTATCCGTCACGATGGCATCGTTCCGTTATCTCAGCCCCAACTCCCTCTCCACGATGATTCAGATGGAGCGTACCATCATCCCAGTCTCCCTTTCTGCAGACGACATCAATAATATTGCCTCCGTGCTCGATGTGCATGTTACTAATGTAAGGCCCGTGTCGGACAGTAACCAGCGGACAAGGAACCAGTTCCGTCCCCGCGCGGGAAAGGGTGGCGCGGCGAGTTACCAGCTGAGGCAGTATGCTGAGGTTACGCTCGGGGGAGGAAGCTTGAGGAAGGTGGTGAAGCTTCCTGAGGGCGAAGATGAAAACGAGTGGTTGGCGGTCAACAGTACGTGTATTCGAGCTGTTTGAGAGTTGGGTCGCTGACGCACGCAGTGGTCGATTTCTACAACCAGATTAACCTGCTATACGGAGCTATCACCGAGTTTTGTTCACCGCAGTCATGCCCTGAGATGAAGGCAACTGATGAGTACGAACATGAAAGCGCTTTTAGATAGGTATATAAGGCTGATCCAAGACAGGTTCGAGTACCTCTGGCAAGACAGCGAGAACTACAAGCGCCCAACCAAGATGCCGGCCCCGGCATATATCGAACAATTGATGGCATGGGTTCAGTCTAACATCGACAACGAACAAGTTTTACCCAGCAAGATTGGTAAGAAACCTTGGTCGTGTCATAACGCATGTCCAATCTTGGTTGACACGTCTCTAGGTGTTCCATTCCCCAAATCCTTCCCTGCGCTCGTCCGGCAGATCTTCAAGCGCATGTACCGTGTCTACGCACACATATACTGCCATCACTACCCCGTCATCCGAGAGCTTGGACTAGAACCTCACCTTAACACAAGCTTTAAGCAATACGTGCTCTTCATTGACGAGCACAGCCTAGCCAGTGGAAGAGACTATTGGGGGCCCTTGGGAGATCTCGTTGACAGCATGCTCAAGAGCGACTAAGCCGCTGGAGGGGGTGGGTTCAGATGTCGAGGGTCTTGGGAGCCTGGCGTTAGGGTATAATATGGATTGGAGCGTATGGAAATAATCGCACGACCTGGACGAGCACTGGTAACTCCCCAGAACATGATTAGTAGAACAGAGTTGCGGCTCGATCCTACTTGTACAATGAATGATCGACTTGGAAGACTTAAAATCAATCAGAATAATGTAACTGAGACCCTCGAATGAGATCCATATCAAAAGTGCAAGGGATAGTACTGAGGCTCTCTTATGTAATCTGAAAAGTGATGCCTCATCAAGCTAAGGCATCAACACCCGAAAATTGCCGAGAGCAACAACCTCGACATCGAAAACCCGAAGCTCCACGACAGCTGAGTCCCTTCACGTCGAATCCGCCCTCCCCCATCGTCAATTCCCCTCTCACCAGCCGCCATGTTCTCGCGACAAATCGTTCGCTCTGTCCGAGCTGCTGCTCCCCAGCGAGCCCTCGCCCTCCGAGCTACTCCCGCCCGAACCTTCGCTGCTGCGGCCACCCAGGACGTCAAGGCCCCCGTCGCCGTCTTTGGCATCGATGGCACCTATGCCACCGCTCTGGTACGAGTTTTCTTATCAACCTCTCTCAAAGTCTCGGGGAGCCTTCGATGGAATCAATTGACACGTCCAATGCCGTCGCGAGACCGCCCTGGGGTAAATGGAACATCATCAGAAGGCTGACTTTTTTTGCGTCAATTTAGTACACGGCTGCAGTCAAGACTTCGACTGTTGATCCCACGGCCAGTGCCCTTTCCAAGCTCGGCGGCATCCTCGAGAAAGACACCAAGCTCGCCACCATCCTGTCAGCCCCTACCCTGAGCGAGGCGGACAAGTCAACCATTGTCGAGGAGCTCGGCAAGCACGCTGGCGCCAAGAGCGAGACCATCAAGAACTTCCTTGACACCCTCGCTGAGAACAACCGACTCGGTCTCCTCCCTAGCATCTGCGAGAAGTTCGGGGCTTTGATGTCAGCTGCGCGGGGTGAGGTGGAGATGAACGTTACCAGCGCCATGGTAGGTGTCTTTATGGACGAGACGGAAACAGCATTGGAATACCGCAACTGGCTAACAGGAGCTATCTTGCAGGAACTCGACAACAAAACCCTCGCTCGGTTAGAGAAGGCCGTTTCCAAGTCCTCCTACATCGGCCAGGGCCAGAAGCTCACGGTCAAGAACACTGTACGTCACCCTCAGAACCTTGTCTCAAACTGAGTTTGATGCACTGACGCTCACTCCATCAGGTCAACCCTGATATCATCGGCGGGCTCGTCGTCGAGATTGGCGACCGAACCATCGACCTGAGCGTCTCCGCCCGCATCGCCAAGATGAACAAGCTCCTGACCGACTCCCTGTAAAATTATTATAGCAAAAAAACTACTTCGGTCTCCTTGCTTCGTCCTGTGGCTGTTGGCTACCTGCTAGTGAACCAATTCCTCGACCAATGAGGCCTCATTTTGTACCCCCTGAGCGGATTGTGTGGGTTCCGACGGAATGATTAGTGTTGGAAGTTGTGTGTAGAGCGTGGAATAGATGCAATTCCCTAAGTCAATTGAATCTCCTCTGTGGTGATCAGTATGTAAAATTGTCTTTGTAAGAGAACATTCGAACGATACCTTGTACGAATCTGTTGATTGATCCCCTCAACCTCGACGGACGAAGAATTCTGCGCACGGTCGGCTTCCTATGGAGCAGTCTTTAAAACACAAAGCCAAACCGGAAGAGAAAACAAGATATTCTGCGCCGTAAGAGGGAGCCAGGTTTGAATCGAGTATCCACATGTGCCGTTCGATTTAGAACTCAAGGGGCACCTGGTAAGGGTCGACAGAAGGGTCAAGCCTAACATTTATAGCTGTTGGTGCAAACAGAAAGCGTGGTTCGCACAATAATGAAAACTCGTCTTCTATCTAATGGTGCCGTCACTCTAGGCGAAGTGCTTTCACATGATTCCCATTGCTTTTGCCTCTGAATAGCTCTACGCTCCACTGCTACATTCTCTTCCTCCATCTAATCCAGAAATCTACTCCAACTAAAGGAACTCAAGTTTAGGGCTTGGCTTCAATCTCGTCGGCGGCATTCTCGTAGCTGCCGGATTGAGTCTCATCATTGTACCTCTTGAGCTCATCCGAGACGTAGCGGTGCATGTGCTCGTCAGCCTCGGACTTTTCCTTGGCCCGTTTTGGATCCTCCCAGTGGACGGAGTTCGTCATAGAGCGACTTTCATCATCGAAGTCACTGCGGGCTCCGATAGAGCGAGCTGTAGATGAGCGTCTCATGCGAGGCTTGACG
>JAMYIC010000983.1:0-10372 GCA_024112705.1 Microcera coccophila
CCCGAAGTGTGGCCCCCCCCCCCCCCCGGCAGACTACCGTCAGCCATCCGCCTGACCTGAAGATCTTGTGTCGTATCGTAAAAACCCTAGCTTCATGATGCCGTCATCCACCGCTCCGTTGCTTGCCATTGTCTATGTCAAAGACTTCAATTATGAAGCCACCAGATCCTTTATTGAACTGAAGCGTAGACGGGTGCTACAGGTATGACTGCCTGTCCCACGCTGAGATCCCAGAGAGAGAGAGTAACATGTTCTAGCTGTCAATGAACCTGTCCTTTCGCGAAGTCCCGACCACGGCATCAAGCATCGAAGAAACAATCCGCCTCCTAAACAAGGACCCCAGTGTTTCCGGCATCTCCGTCCAGCTGCCGCTGCCCGAGTCATTGAACAAGGAGGAGGTCCTTTCGTACATCGACCACGGTAAAGCTGTAGAGGGGTTCGTTAGCAGCGGACTCTACCAGAACACATTCGCCAGCGCTCTCCTCAAATATCTTGAAAAGACGGGCCTCTCTGCAGTGTTTCCGCGAGTCGTAGTCTACGGCCAAGGCTGTCTCCTCTCATCCGGCTTCGTACACACGCTTCGGAATGGTGGGTTCCACGTCGAATCCCCCAAGGACTACCAAGTGTCATCCTGCAGCAAGGACCACAGTCTGACCTCGATTGGCTACCAACTGGATGATTTGGCCATAGAAGAGGCCGTCCTCCAGAGGGTCAAGGTGGCAATTGAACAGGAGCTAGAAAGGACTCAGGACACTTCGCTGACGCTTGGGGTCATCATGGAAGACAGCGCAGTAAATGTGGATCGTTTTCTGACTACTTGCTCTTTGGTGATCGACATGGGCTTTGGTGTCATTGGACGTCCACCTACTTCGACTAACCAAGACCCGAGAGTACTTAGCGGGCGCCCGATCCTTCGGTGCGGATTGAACCAGGTTCTACGAAACACCCATCAAGCCTCAAGCTTGATCCAGTGCTCTTCGTCATGATGGATGTCTAGAACAAGAATACGTGGGATGTTGTAACCTAGATCACTAGCATCCGAAAAGAATTGTAAAAGGTCTTATGCCAACGACTACGTAAAGCCGAAGGCTTCTTTTGCCTCCGGCGGCCCTGCCGGGGGCCCTCCTCGCCTTCGGCTCGATCAACTGTCTTTTTCTGGGCTGGCTTGTGATGAACGACGTACCCAGATAAATTTCTATCTCATATCCTCCCTGCAAAAAGAAGTAATTGGCCTGCATTGTCTACCCATGTGAGGACAAGGAGAACAGTCTACCGGCCTCGTAGCAAGACAGTAAAGCCTAATTCCGCCTCAACGCGCATGTCAACTGCTTCCACCTCCACAGCAATGCCCAACCTCCAAGTACAGACGACAGCCCCGTGTAAATAATGAGCGGCCCGTAACTCGTTCCATAGCCAGAATTTCCGCCGAGAGTGCTTCCGGCTTTGAGGAGCGGAACACTGGCAAGGCCTCCGCTCACATAACCGATCCCCCTAGCGCCATTGAGGAGCCCGTAAAGCACCCCCGTGTCAACAGCCTCGTTCCTCTGAGAAGCTTCGCGCTCGAGCTCGTTCAACACGCCTCCCCAAGTTGCACTATAACCCCCTGCAAAGAAGCCAAAGGTAAGCGAAAATGTGATCAAAAGTCCTAAGCTGCCCCGGGATGTAAGTCCCCAAAGGAGAAAGGCGGATAGCGACGACCCGATTGCGGAAATAGAAGTAACAGAGCTGGCCGATAGCGGGTAAAGTTTGTTATCGCTCAAGTAGCCGAAGAAAGAAGAAGACACGATGCCGGGGATGTTGAACAAGGTGAGCAGAAGGGTAGCAGACGTTTGAGAGAGCAGAGTGACCTCCCGAGCGTAGGTATTGAGATATGTCTGCGGAATGCCGTAGCCAGAGCTTTGGAGTATGATGGCAAT
This sequence comes from Microcera coccophila, assembly GCA_024112705.1. NCBI lineage: Eukaryota > Fungi > Ascomycota > Sordariomycetes > Hypocreales > Nectriaceae > Microcera > Microcera coccophila. The sequence goes on from JAMYIC010000983.1 coordinate 1,917, forward strand.
GCTGTAAATGTAGAAACCCCGGTGTTTGAGAAATTCCCAAGGAATATTACGCGGCCGATATGTGCCCGACAGTGTGTTGGACGGATGGGTCGGCACCAAGAAGATTGCCAAGATGCTGGTTCCAACGGTGAGTGCCGCCCATATTCTCAAAGTCACACGGAATCCATATCGATCGAGCAGGATTCGTATCAAGAACGGACAACACGACCCGACAATATTCTTGCAGGACAGCACAAGGCCGTATGCTACTGCCCGGTTACTCGTGTTGAACCATTCCCCCAAAGACAGGGTTAGCGGACTGTACATGATTGCACATCCCAATGCCGCCATGACTCCTTGTGTCGCAACAAGCTGCCACACATGGACGCTGAACGACGACAGCAGGAAACTAGCACTTGCAAGTAACGCGCCACAAACCGCAGCGACACGACGTCTGTGTGCCCACCGCCTAGTAAACAGCGCAAACAACGGAGGCATTGAGAGGTACATGACGCCATTCGCAGTTGTTCCAATGATGCCGGTGACATCGCGACTCCCTTGCAGCGTCCAGTTGCTAGAGTAATACTCTTGGAACACACCGTAGCTCATCGCAAAGCCTATTTTCGTAAGTAGAGGACTGATAGAGGTGACGTTCTGCCTACCCCATATGGGAAGCTGTGATATCGCCGAGCCAGCGAGAACGCTTGCTTTGTTGGCTGCTGAGTCCCATTGCCTCGCTTGGGTTTGGGCAAGGGTCGGTGAACCTGGAGAAGCCCATGGCCGATTCTGTGCCTCGTTCCGACTATCGTGGAGAGAAATGGCCTCGTTATCCATATCAAACACTTACATGTGCTTTACGAGATAGAAATGGTATTGTGGTTGTAATTGCAATTGAAGTGTCCACGAAGCTGTGATTTATACTGCGGAGACACGCCCTGCGATTGACGAGATGCTTGTTCGCCACAACAAACAGGGAGGGATCAACTGTACAGCTTTTAACCAATATACTGTGGACCTAAAATCTCACGAAAAGATCTACAGTGATCTCCTCTTATTTAGGTTCATTGGCTACATCGTCCCTATCGACGAGCAATCTACACTGCCTTGCCATTTCCGGCTAGCCACCGCTGTTGCTGATAGATGATTTCGAGACTTGTGCTAACAACGTCGATAAGCACTTGCAGCACTGATTTCTTATTCTCATCCTCTCAATAATAACTTTTAGTCCTCCCCGCTAGAGGAACCAAGGGAACTTCTTCCTGAATCCTCATCACCATCTGCCGGCTCTTCTATGGCTAGCTGACCAACGAGCCCAGCAAGAACCGACCCCAGACCTTCTTTCACCTTGGGGTTCGTAGCCCTCTCAAAGCGCTCCTGAATCTCCCGGATCCTATTGCGCAGCTCCTCTCGCTCAGCTTCATCTCCATCCTCTTCGTCAAGCTCTTCAACAAGGTCCGATTCCTCGCGTTTGAGATCATCTCCAAATGCCGTGCCGAAAGCCTCCGCCATTCCCGGGTCCTTGATGGCGAAGACCACTTCCTCGATTCCCTCCCAGTTCTCCTTCTTGCCTTTGCGATCCTTTTTCGCGCAGAGGACTGTCCGCCATGCCGCCGCGATCTCGCCTACCGGGTTGCCGTAAGCGCCACAGCCCCAGGCCCCCAGGATGACTTTCCGAATGCCTTTGGATTGGAGGATTCGCATGACCATCTTCATCTTCTGAAACACGAGGTCGCGATCTTTAGGGTTGGTGTAGCTTCCCCGTCCCGATGCGTCCCGTTCCGTGTCTGGGTTTCGCAGCATTGCGGCGCTGACACAGTCCACGAACCAGCGATCCTTCTTCTCCAGGCCTTCCCCCAGTTCGTCTCTGAAAACCAGGACATCGGGTGTATAGATAGCGCCCATCTCTGGTAGACGATAGTAGCTGTCTTTCAAGGATGGAAGCAACGTCGTACGCATGCAGAGAGACTCCTCCTGACTACTGGCGCCATTGAGGAAGCCCCCTCCAGGGGATAACGGCGAGGCCATGTTGAGGATAGCCACTCTTGCCTCGGTATTGGCAAGATTCACAACGTTCCCGGATTGTCTTTCCATGGCCAGGAGACGCCGAGCAGCCGTCAGAGTATCGGCCACTTGAAGTATTAGTCGAGGCCCAGAGGTCGTCCGCGGCGCTTCCTCATTTGGCTTCGCAGCTTGTCCAGCGCTCAGAGGCAATTTATCGTTCCGCTGCTGCCGAGAAGGAGGGTCGATGATTAAATCCGCAGCCTCAATGCCACGGCGTGCCCGGGGATGAGCAGAAAGCAAGGACGGTATTAGTTGGTTGATTGTTGCCTTTGCCTTCTTTGCCCGGGCATCCCGACGAAAGGCCGCAGGCGGTCGCCCAACCGACGGCTCTGTCCGCCCCATTTCGTTCTCTTCCTGGAATCGCTGGCGAAGATTGATGACCAGAATATCAGGTTGATGAATTGTTGCGAGAGCGGGATTTAGGACGGCGGGACTGTTTGTGCGAACTTTGAAGCGAGTACCTTGATAGCGCAGTCCGGACCTGATGAGCTAAGCCGTCTTAAGCCACCTCGGACTGTATTTGATTCACTCTCAGTATATTCCTAGACGAACCTGATTTCTTCTAAATTTATTTTTCTAAACTTATACGTGCATCGTCATCACCATTCGTGAATAGTTCGCTTGGCAACACGATCAAAACCCTCTAAATCGAAAGTCAGCAACGCAAGTCTCGCCCAACAACCCATCTCCCGAAGTCAATCCACATTCCTTGCCCTCCGTAGGTCGATAAAGAGGCTGATACCCAGCGTAAATAGGCGGCAGCACCTTTCCCGTCTCCTCTGCAGGCTCCTGCGGCTTGCCCGTGCCCATCCAAACCGAGATCTTGGTGTTGGGAAAGTCGCTGGCCGGCTTCTCCTCGCCACCGATCTGCACGAACTTCCAGTGCAGATGCTTCTCCAGGTACGGGATCACGTCCCGGCCTCGCGTCGTGTCAATGTGCGTGTAGCCCGCGTCCAGAGCCTGGGACATGATGGGGATGGTGAGCGGCACCTGTGCCCGAGACAGCACCTTGTTGTCTTTCTGCTGGCCGCAGTTCGTGCAGCCGTTGGGCGCGTCTTCGCCGGCTGGAACGAGACCCCCCAGGGAGTACACCTTGCCGACTAGGTTCTCCTTGTAGGAGAATGTGCTATCAGGGTTGTTGTCGGCGCCTCCAAGCCAAAATTCAATTGCGTATGAGCTGCCGTTGAGAGCATAGCGGTCGTACACGACGTTGATTATGTAGTCGTTCCAGGTTACCTTCTTGGCGTTGTCCGGCCCAAAGAATTTCTCGTTCTCGATCCTCTTGTCGGCATAAAGCTTCTGGAAGTAGGCCAGAGTGCTGGGGTAAATCTTCTGGATGTGGGCCGAGAGGTCAGTCTTGTATCGTTCCTCGTCGAGCGTACCGTCGGGAAGAATCGCTCCTGGCTCTGGCACAAGATCGTCGTACTGGTAGAAGAGTTTTGTCCAATCTTTCACGTCATTCGACGTAAAGTACCCATTCTTTGGGTCAAAACTCTCAATGGAGTGGAAAGGCTTGAGAGGGGAAGTTGGTTCCAGGTCTGGTTCATTCTTCCCCTTGTTAGGTGGCTCCGACTTGTCCCACCAGGCGTTCCAGTTGAGGACTTGCCACATAGAAAGCAGGCGATCGATGTTGCTAGTTCCTTGTCAGATAGTGTCGTCGCAACTGAGGCCGTCACATACCTATGGTGTAGCCAGAACACCGGGTCAAAAGCAGCCACTGGAACGTCCGACATATGGCCGAGGCCGTCTTTGTTGGCCTTTGTGCCGCCACAGATATCCTGTACATGTCAGAAGGCTACTATCAGGGGCGTGGCTGAGAGTTTGAGCTTCTCTTGCAGCATCAACTCACGTGAATATTGTTGTGGATGTATTCCAGCGACATGTAACCGGTGCTGATCTCTTGTGTACTTTCATTCCACCACTTTGTGCTGGCAAAGGTCCCCCAGGTGTCGTTGTACTTTGGCGAGAACATGCGGTGGATGGCATCTGCCAGAGTTCCTGGTGCGTTCTGCTTGAACTTTTCGTCCCGGTTAGGATCATGGCGGTCGTAAGGGTTTTCCCAATGCTCGGAAAAGTCCTTGAAGATGAGGTTTGCCTGCGCGAAGTTGTTGACGCCATCAAGGCCTCTAAAAGTCTTGCCGTCGTCATCAGTGAAAATCCCGTAGCGGCTCACGCCAGTACATTGGCTCCACTGGCAAAGGTTAGCATAGTTTTCAACCTGGAAGCTTGCTACGATGGTCACTCACAGGATTGTTCCCGTTGTCCTTGATGTTCCAACGCTCCTTGCCCTTAGGCATGTCCCCGAATTTTCTCGGTTCGCCGGCGAGCTTCTCCGGATTCACAAATCCCCACAAGGGGTTCGAAACAACACATTCGCCATCAGGGGGATAGATTGCGACGCGATCAAGGGTGAGGACATATGGGAGCGCATACTCTTGGTTGTAGTCTTGCTTGCGCGCCCAATCCCAGTAAGGCAGTCTCCACGTGTTAGCGGCCTTCTTCCACTCGGTGGCCAGAGTAGCGTCGAGGTTCCACTTGTCAATGATTTTGTTCATGTTCGTCCAGATGAGTTTCTACAAGTCCGGTCAGCAGCAACAACCATGGAAGATCTTCAACTTGAAACCTACCTCAAAGAGCATCATGTAAACCCGATGCCATGTCGGGAATGCGAGCGTGTTGTGCTGGCAGTAGCCGTACGGGGGCGGCTTCACCTCCGGGTCCTCTGGCGAGAGGTCTCCCTCGTCCCAGGCTTGCAGGGGATAGGAATGGATGCCCGCGACTTGGAAGTACGAGAATTTCTCGTCGACCCCCATCGCCTTGAAGTTCTGCAAGGCCAAGACGAACAGCGTCCACTGCTTCCTGATGAACGGATCGTCGGACGGGAAGAATTTGGCAATGTTAAAGCGAGAGGGCGTACCAGGGGCATAAGGAATCGTCTTGGTCTTGGCCTCGACGTCCGAGGGGGGCGGGATTCCCGAGATGGGGTACGTCTTGGTTGAGCTTGCCATGGTGAAGATGGTGGTCTGGTCTGCTTGATACGATGATGATGAGGATGTTGTTAGAGAAGGATGTCAGGCTCATACCGGCCGGGCAACCTGTATTTATGGCAGTTTCGGTAACATGATGGACACTTTTCTACGCAGGGCCAGTATTCAGCAGGCTTGGAGATGGATACACAATGTTGACGAGACCTGGCATACTATTCTCTACATTTGGCAAGCCATAACTCTCCAGCCAGCCACTTATCAATTCAAGCCGACCTAAACTGAATCTGGCTCAATGACCGATGCGGAGTGGTGGAAACTAGCCAAGTTGGTCGCTTCGGCTTATATTTCTGAGACAAGACCTGAGAATATGGCGACAGCGACGTTTTGTGTCAGCAATTGCGCTGCAGACATAGGTCAAACTTGACTAGAAAAAAATAACGATAAGCTGCATAATCCACTCTCGAGCAGAGGACGTCTCCGAACAGATCAAATTAGTTCTGATTGTCCGGATCGTCTTTACTGTGGCTAAGCTGAGACCAGGGTGCTTCACCTCCAGCCCCTGGATTTAACGGTTTTAAGGCTCAAGCATGCATTACGAAGACATTTGGGGGAGGATTTTCCTAGCATCGGCTGAGAAGACCAGAGGCTGGCTGGCTGACATGGCGTGACTATGGATGCCCGTTGGGCACGAGATATCAGCCCCACTGCTATACATGGTTATAGTGAAGGGTGATATGATTCTATGTACGATAAAATATTATTAGTGTCGGTGATACGCAGATTATTGACTTAAATCCCTGCCCTTTACCTGGTATTGCCCAACGAGCACTCCAAGGGATAGACGACACAGTTTCCCTCACTTTACATCACTAAGGTATCCTGTGGGCCAATCTCCGGGAGGCAAGATGACAATAACCTTGGACCCTGGTCGACGTCGAAGTGTGATATCGTATTGCGTTGTCACAAATCGCCTGCGCCACCCTACATGCAAGCTAGCAGGGGACCTTCTGAAGCCCAGGCCTTTCCCTTATCGGCTGTAATCATGTACCAACTACAGTACTCGGGACTTTCTGAGCTAGAGAGATGAGATGTCAGAACGTCCTCGTTTCCAACGATACATGCAACAGCCACGTCATCCAGCAGCAGCCATCTCCCGATCAACTTCCAAGATTAAGGCCCCATAAGATGTCTTTGACTGAGAGTAATCGAGGCAATCCCGACAAGGGGCCCACCGTACTTTCTCGGGTCCGGGATGCCCTCAGGTTCTGCACTAGAACTCATTGCGTGATACCTTCGAGGCAAGATCACTTCATGTATTCTGTTGAGCGGTCCCCAATGGCCTTACGATTGAACAGTTCCATTTAGTTCGGTAATGCTATGTGGTTTATCGTATGATCGGCAGTTGTTAATGCATTACGTCGTCCGTATTGAAAGGTCAATCGCATCAATATATGACGAACGCTGTGCTACTGTCGACGATCTTTAGTTGTCGATCGTACCGGTTTGAGACGGGGGATCTGCCCCCGGGAAGTTTCTTTTTAGCTGCCCACTTCAGCCACTCTCGCCGTCGGCACTCGCATATCTATTCCACTAGTTCTTGTCAGACCGTATGCGTGTCTCAGGATAGTGACTGCTATGCCAATAAAAGCCGCATAGAAATCTAAGGACTAGGAATATTGATGACGCGAACATGTAAAGCGCAGACAAGAAACCAGGCGATACTGCATCCTATCCGCGGCCATATCCTTGGCGATCTAGCCTTGGCGGACGATCGCCCGGTGGCTCGCAGTCTTTCTGCCTCAACATTTCAATCTAAATCTGAACCATAATTGCGGGGGCGTCGGGACGTGCCGGGAGTTCTCCAAGTAAAACTTCGTATCAGGGAAATCCTGCAAGCATCTCTCGTCTTCTAGCACAGAGGACTAATGCCAAGCTTCAATGACGTTGTCGAATCTGCACATGGATGGCTGAGACACACCACCACAGCTCCTCCATCGAATCACAGGCTCGAGATGAAACTCCAGTGGCACAACATGATTCAACTTGAGCTCATCATGCAAAGCCACAAGTTGAATCTCTCATCTCAGTGATCCTCGTCCGGTCTTAAAGCGTGACGTATATCAATTGCGGGGACTCCGCTCAAACGAGTTGCTGCTACCTGCCATCAACAGACTAGTCTATAAATATCACATCCCCCTCCTCGATGGTAACAGATTTCCCATTCATCAAAATTCCATCTTCATACTTTATTGCACAAGACTCAAAGGCCAAAACAACCTCTACAAACGCCAAAATGGACACCATCGACGGCCCTTTCACCATTGTCATCGACGGCACCCCAATAGCCAAACCCCTTGATAATGGCGAAGACCGCTTTCAAGCCGAAACCGGCTCAGAACCGGCCGTTTTCACGTTGAAGGATGGTCTTCTTCAATCCCAAGACCATAATTTCGGACGATATATAGTCGAAGACAGGAGTCTTCTGCCGAAACGCGTCTACTGGTTCAAGAAGGGCCAAGGATCTACCGACATGATCCAACGAACCCAGGCCAGAGAGGAGAATGGATCCTACCACCTGACCATAACAGGCATGTATTACGCCGCGTGTTAAGAGCTACTGCTAATGATGTCTCAGGTGCACCTCTGATTACGAGGGACAACCATGTTTTTGCGGATCTGATGCAGCGTGGGTAACAATAGTCCAGTATTGGCAAACTAGAACTAACACGGAACAGAAACCGACCAGAAGGTTGAAGTCAAGAAGCAGTGAGATGCATGCGAAAGCCATTGGCATCTATTATAGCGCAGGAAACACCTTTTCTTTATCGTCTCGGGGATGTTTGCGTTTGGTATAATAATCTTGAACACTCGTTTACTGTGGAGGATTCATCTTGAATGTACGTGGGGTCCGATCGAATGTATGCGTCAGATTGAATACACTATAACTCTCGTTCGGATAAATTTATAAAAGTATCAATTCCTAAACCACTTCCAGATACTCAAATCATGGTGCGTAATGCTTGGTGTTTTATGTCAGTAAACCTAGAAATCGCTACACAACTCGAGAAAGGACCTCCATCTCGCTGTTCCAGCGAAGAAAGTCGTCAACCGATCATAGCACCTAGCAGTGATAATTTGCTTAGACAATCTCATGAGATTCGTAACAGGTCCTATGCCAATGAGTGAAGTCCTTTGCCCCTTGGGAACGCAAAGCTGCAAGGCTTCTTTTGCCTCCGGCGGCCCTACCGGGGGTCCTCCTCGCCTTCGGCTCGAGATTAATTTATTCCTCTTTTTGTTCCTCAGGTGACTCCTCTTTCTCTTAATCGTGATTTTTATAGGACTTTAACTACTACCTACGCGAGCAAAAGCGCCTTCTAAGGGTCCTTTATAGCACTTTACTTATTAAGAGATGGGTAGCTTTAATAAATT
>JAMYIC010000989.1:0-13874 GCA_024112705.1 Microcera coccophila
TGGAAAGACTTCGTCGTAAACCAGTCCGAAACCGCAGGGCTACTTTACTTTGTTTGGTATTTATACTATGTAAGTGATTCCATCCATCAAAGATGGTTGAGATATCGTGCCGTATCAGAGACAGCCGCCCAAATTCCATATCTATGTGTTGGGCCTGGATTTGCCAGCTGCCTTTCTGGGACAAATTGAAGCTGACTTATGCTCAACAACTATACGAAGAAGATACGAAGCTTTTCCATCAACTTGAGACTGACATCCTTCTGCTACCTTAACCGTGTTCTCCGGAACCCTCATGCCCATCAAAAGAGTGATGATGGTACCAAAAACTTTTGAACCAGTCCCAATAAGTCTACATACAAGGGTATAGTCTTTCCTCTTCGGGAAACTGAAACGAATGGATAAATGCAAAGCACATGCGCTAAGTTCTGACTCTTGAATCATTCCTCGGGGCTAGAAGTTCTTGAAAGGATCGTCTCTGAAATAGTCTTCTTCTCCAGCAGTGCGACTCCCATGATAGCGGTCTTCAGCGCCACGATAGCCCCTGGAGCCATTGCTATCACGGTGCCGGCTTCGGCTCCGTCTCCTTCGGAGTTCTTTGCTGCGTCTCCGCACGATCTGCCGGAACTCATCTTGCTCATTTGGGTGATCGTTGATTTGCGAAAATGCAAGAGGGCTGATGAAGGCCTCCATCCGAACAGTCCCAATAGCATCGAAGAAGTTACTGGGTCGAGAGGATGCTTCGGATGTTCGTTGTGAGCCCGTCTGGCTCATACCCCAGGCCATGCCGCTCGACATCTGAGGCTGAAAGATGTCGGATGACCCTGCGGTGCCAATGCTAGCGCCAGCCGTACTGTTCGTAGACCCATGATGAGAGAGACCTCCAGCGGGGCCCGAAAAGCCCCGGAAGGATAGAGGTGGAGGCACATGGCCTCCTGTATTACTTCGCTTTCGTCCATGAACCATAGCTGGATTGCTCCGTTCATGGAAGCGAGGAATGAAGGGTGCCTCGGCGGCCTCCCTTGAGTTGTCCCGAGAGTGAATGCTCGAGAACTCTCCAATGGATTCCGTCATTCGGAAGCCTGCCACGTCTCCCATGTGCGACGAAGGCGCACTTGGGATACTTGGGATGCTTGGAATGCTCGGGACGCTTGGAGGAGCTGCCTTGGAGAACCCTGTTCGACCCTTGGCAATACGGATTGAGTCCCTGATCCCGCCCCGCTTGAGCTTTATCTGTGGTGCTTCAAATTCCGGCAACGGCGTTTGCTTGATTTGCGGTGGAGCGGAGATGAGGTCCGGCACCGTTTGAGACGAATGTGCGAGGAAGGACAAGGCAGTCAACCAGATGTAGTGCCGCTCAGCAGATGCCGCGGTGAACTTTAAGGCTCGCTGTGGGGTCAAAATCAGGATGGATCGGTTGAAGAGCACAGATACACCCTTAGGAGGAGCGTTTTCGTCCTTGACGTCCAGAACGGACTGGATGGTCACTGCAAACCTCAGTCAGCAATGCTCGAAGGAGAGGTGGGGAGGGATATTTGAGCTTACACTTTCGACCGGTTTTGCCCATCAAGGCGCTACCAGAAGCTGGCTGCTTGCTGCTCCACAGAATGGCTCGTTCGTATGGGGCCAACCAGACCCATCTCTTATGGCGGTCGTTGCTATTCTCATCCTTTCCATTGCTTTCAGGAACACCGAAAGACTTTCTTCTACGAACATACTTGAACATCCACTCCCCAACCATAGCCTGAGCGATCGCATCCACGACACTGGTACTCTGCGAGGCACTTGCAAAGGAGAGAGGATCAGATGGCGTAGTGATGTTGGTGTTGTTTGACAGTTGATGTCGATGTCTGAAATGACCACTGTTGCGCGCGCGGGCCCGAGGAGTGGTGATGTCGTTTCTAGGTAGAGGAGGCAATCCGGGACTCTCGGGTGCTTCCGTGGATGGTGACAATGGTGGAGGGGATCGACTTCCTTGCCTACGGTTTCGCTGATTTCGGGGCAATGCTGCTGCGGAACGGACCTTCCTGACGCTGCCAGCGCGATAAAGGCGCCCAGAGCCTCGTCGCTGGAAACTCTCCCCCAGGGTTGGGCTCCTCTGCCCATCACTGGGAGCACTGGAACTAAATGGCAGCTTCCTCGAGCTAGCTCTTGTTGGGATCGGGAACGGAGGATTCTTTGCATCTGGCAGACTGGGACTTCTCGATCGGCTCTGGTGGCTGGCGATTCCGCTTTGGATCATGGCCGCCTTTCGCATAACGCCAACCCTGGTTGAAGAGAAGGCAGCTAGGCTCTTGTCAAAGGCTCTTCCAGAGTGTCCCGAGTTTCTCCGCCCAAATCCATCCTTGTCATTCACTGAGAATGAGTTGTGTGGTTCGGTTGCAAAAGGCTTCATAGTACCGCGTGGGACTTGGCGCATAGTGATTTGGGTCGCTCGCTCCGGAGACGTTGGAATCGTCCCGTTAGTACCCGTTGTACCCGTCGTGCCTGTAGTGGCGGTGGAACTGCGCTTGCTCGGACGGCTCGAGTGAGACTTAGGCTTGGGCGCAGATAAAGCTGTTCTATACTCAGAGTCACTCTCCACCTCTTCAAACTCGTCAGCTTCATCAGAACTCGCTACATCAAACCCGGCGAAAAGGCTACTGAAACGTGGGGGCCGTCGTGATGGAGCTTTCTGACCAGAGAGCGGCCCATCGTCATTGTTCCCTGGATAAGCGTCCTGAAAACTCTCATCCTCGCCCACAGAAATAGGTGAAGAAGGGGTCTCAGTCACGCTTTGCTGCCGTGTCAACCTACGAGGGTTGCGAGGTGGCACATTTCCGGGCACCGGGGTAAAATGCCTATGGGAATCATCGGTAGCAGCTGGGTTGGGGGATGCGGGTCGAGAAGTGATAGTTGATGGCTGAAGATGGGGTGGGAGGAGGGCCAGTCGTTTGTCGGTCTGTATACCCTCTGTTTGAACTGCGGCTTCGCTGGTAGGTACTGGAGAGGATATATTAACCTGACAGCCAAAGTGCTTGAAATACTGAGGCAGACGAGGATCTCGGGGAGTGGATGGACGGCTTGTTGGAGGTTGGATACTAATGCTGGGGACAACAAATGGGGGAGGAGGTGGTGACAGGAGAGATGTAAACTCGCGAAGTGGCGGGGCTTCAGTCTGGGTGAAAGATGTAACCATGATTGGCATCGTCTTTACTTCTGGGGGGGGAGGTGGTGGAGTGCGAGTTGGGGATTTCGGGGTTTTGGGGGGAGTCAGTGGCATCTCCACTGTTTGTGACGACGTGGAAACCATCAGTTTGCGAGGCGCGGGAGGATCCAAACTCAGGGGTCGAGCAACACGCTTACGACGTTGGTTTGCTTCAATTTCTCCATCTCCACGCGGTGAACCTTCAAACTCGGGCGACTTGCAGCGGGAAAGAGAAGGATCTGGCGTAGCGGGCTTCGCGGGTGGCAGCTTCGGCGAGGGTGGAGGCGAGTATTGGATGCCAGTATCGGTATAAGAAACCTTTGGCTCGGGGGCCCGCGCTTCCTCGTCCTCCCCTTCCAAAGCTTCCAACACCGCCTCGTTCATAATCGACCTGCCCCGCACAACACTCCCGGTTCGCTTCAGGCTTTCCAGACTCTGGTTTCGACGGTGCATCCGACCCATCACACTATCGCGGCTCATGTTGCGGGTGTGCCTGTGAGTCGCATAATTCGAAAGTGCACTCTCACGTCCGTCAATGTCCGTTTGGTCATCCTCGGTATCGAAGTTAAGCTCATCGGCAAGCGAGTGACCATTGGATCTACCCAAGCCTAGCCCGCTTATGACCGAAAATCGAATGCTGTTCGTCATGCTCATTGTTCTGACACTTGCGGCGTCGTTCTCTCTACCGCTCTCCTCAACCTCGCTTTCATGGCCGTTGCCACCGCTCGTAGCCAGCTGAGCAGCTTGATACGCGGCTACTTCATCGAGAACTGCTTTAAGTCGATTCTCGGCAACATGCACCTTGCGTTCAAATTTGAGTCGTTCATCCTCCCAGCTGTCCTTCTCACGCGCCCACAGTTCGTGAACTCTTTTTGAGTCATCCTCTTGGCTGCGTATCTTCTTTTGCGCTGCGTCGAGACGTTTCCTAGCGTCAGCGACGGATTCCACGGCATCATCTCGTTCCCGCGACAGTTCACCCAGGGCGGACGTTGTTCCGCCTTCCAACAAAGCGAGTTGTCGCTTGAGCGATCGGTTCTCCTTCGTTGTTACAAGGTGAGTCTCTTGGGAAGATTCTTGCTCCTGTTTCGCCGAGTGAAGATTTGACTCGAGGCTCTCGATCAACCTAATCTTCTCCTCTTGATCCCTTCGCAACGCCAAGATCTCAGACACCAAGTTGGCATGGAGAGTTGGCGTGAACCGTCGCGGGTCCAGGATGCTAATGGTCTCATCTGTAGACAGAGACCTTGACGATCGTTTAGATCCCTTGTCGGCTCGTCCATTTGGTAATGGCGAAGCTGTTCCCTTTCCCGGTGGAGTCACGGACCGGCGCGACCCTCTCGACGTACTCGAAGGCGTTCGATATGGGGTATCTTGAGGAGTCGGTAATGAAGTCGCAGCCGGGCCGCTCAGGTATTCGTCGTCGGTCTCCCAAACAACCATATTGGGCGGATATTGTTGGGCTAAAGCGCAAAGTGTCGGTGCGTCACAATCCCCTCAAGGCAAGTCCGGAGGCATCACTTGTTCGCTGAATTGGAAGATGTCTTATGAGAGCTGATGGGAAGAATGGGTTCGAAAAAATCAAGGCAAACTCTATGACTGAAAACGGACAGGCCGGCTCATCAGCAGTTCAAATCTCCGAAATCCGCAGCATCACATCGATGGAGTACCAGGACTACTTTTCGCCCAACGTTAGCCATCTGCCAAGGCAAGTTGAGAAGCATGCCCAAATCTTCCGATAATTGCTGGACAGTGAATCCACTTACATCGAGCAAGGCGATTGTGAACTGGCCGATTGTCAATTGCTACTTCGGATAGGAGGCTCAGAGCTTATGTCTGCGAACAATCAGTAAACCAGTCCCGCGCCAAACTTGCCCTTGTGTCACATTCCTCGTCCGCACCAAGTATGATGCGCCGTAAGGGATGGGGAAAGGGATCTCCACCAACCTTAAGATAAGCCCTACAGCCATCAACCTGGTTCGGGGACCCCTGAGACAAATCCGAGACTGGTCAACGTCTTGGGCCCGGTCAATGCCTTTCAAGAGTTGGCATGCATGAAGAGAATGGACGATCTTATTGCTCAAGGGCAGGACGGAATGGGGTTGTCGGAAGTAAGTGTAGCCTAGTGATCCAGAACGAGCTCATTCAAACTCCGTGTATGGTTAGAAAATCATAAAAGAGACGGTTTGGCAGTCGGCCGTTGTTGATGAAGAGATCAATTCCTAAGCAGTGAACTATGCAGGTCCCAGATCAGCCATGTCTTGCTGCTATTTGCGAAGTGTGCTAAATAGAAGAAACACAGAACGCGGTCGACGGTTGGATCTATGACTTCATAGCTCAGGGGAACAGTCCAGACTTAACTTACAATAAGAAGCAATGCGACAAGTCCGGTCGAGATTCAGCAAAGCAGTCCAAGCTCTTCACCAACATCCACTTTCATCAGGCGGTCACGACCTTCCGAACGAGCAGTAGTAGAGGTAGTGAAAGTGGGACGGGAAGGGAAGACAGAAGACACCGGGAGCAACACCAAACCCGTCAAGGGCTGTAAGACGAGCAATGTTGAGGAAGACGAGAACGAAGACCAGAGAAAGGAGATGCTATGTATGATATGACGAGGGTGCCAATCTGCTGGAAAGTCGATCGGAGAGGGCAAAGAGGCTTCCCACCTTGTGGTCTGGTCCCTGTTATGTACCCACTTTACTGGGCGTTGACCGGTTCAGAGACCAAGCCAAGAGGAGAAAGGATGGCAGGGTCTTGCAGGAGGGACCTCGTTTCGGTAAGGAGCAGATAGAGAGGACATGGGGGTCGAACAGCGACGGCCGAGGTGGGTGGGTGTCAGTGATGGTCGGTGGATCGTGGATAGACCCAAGAGGGCGGGCAAGGCGCTTTGATTAAGGATCGACGAGGCTTGCGAGGTTGTCGATGATATAGAGCTCGGAGGAGATGAAGACGCACAGAGTTGATATGCACGCTCGAACTCTAAGGCACATAGTTAGTACATTCCATAGGTGATCGAGGGGGGAAAGGACGCTGGAACCTTCAGCCAAGGACAGCCGTATCGCTTGCTTGGCCGGCTGTCAAGATCTACCAGAGTCGAGATCAACCACGACCAGCCCGCGTGAGTCCACGGTGTTGAGCCGTCATCTCTCGCAAGTTCGAGTTAACGAGTCTTTCTTTCGTGTTCCTGTTTGACTCGCTCGCCTCGTCCCGCCCATCCCGCCCGCTCGTTCCTCGAGTGTGGTTTGAACTGGACCTGGGCTCTAGCCAAAGCGGCCTGGTCGAGTGGACTGGTTGATCAATGATGGGTCGGGGGTCGTCACATCGCTCCCGGAAGCGCAGCCCGCAGAACGACCCCAAATCAGCGCTGCGAGCCTGTTAGCTGCTGGGTGGGGAGTTGAAACATCGTTAGCGTGCAGAGCGTGCGCTCGTGGGCCTGTCAAATTTCGGGCTCTGGTGGGTTTGGTGACTTTGGTGGCTTTGGTGATGTCGGTGCCATTCCAGGGTCCAGGGCAGCTCTTGAGAACCCGCTAAGCCCGGGCGACGGAGCGCTTTTGACAGTCGTCTGGAGACTGCAATTTCCTCGTCGACGATCTTTCCAGGTCCAGGATGAGGTTTCCCCGCTGAAAAGTTGTCTGAAAGGTCGAGGTGTGATGTTCGTGCAATGAATGGCCTGGATGGCTTGTGCTCTGTCTCTCGTGTTCTCGACGGCATCGAACCATTTTCCGTCCATCCTTCAGCTCTAACGTAGGTATTGAAACGAGAGGCTGGAATCCTTCACGGCAGGTCCGAGGGCGCGCCGGCTGGACCTCTGAAATTGATTTGTCTGTCTGTGTTCTGTGTGTCTTGCTCGCTGTGTTTGCACAGCGACATGTAAGCATCGGTGGCCCGACAAGCTATTCAGACAAGATCAAGGTTCAACAGTTCGCCAACTGTCAGCAGCGCCTCTCTCTCATCGCCGTGGCACGCACCAACGCCTGAGAGCAACGGAAAGTTCCATTCGTCCTAGTTGCGGTAGACCGAGCTTACATGGTCAGAGCTCACCTACCTAGCCAAAAGCGCGTCAGGGGAAAGAGACAAGAGTCGAGAGAACATGCAAGTGATCTGTAGGATGCATGTGCGGAATGCTGCACGCACGGAACACGAAACACCTTGACGAAGGGTGATTTTGATTCCGTCGGATCAGTCGTGACATTTCCACCACATCCCTCGCTCGAATGAGTCGGGAGGATCAAGGAGGAGCACGGCGGAACAAGTTTTACTGATCCGGAAGTACGAAAATAATACGAACCAGGACGGCTTCGACTCCAAAAATAATGTACGGCAGAGGCATATCGGTACCGGTATTTACCCTTACCTTGCCTTACCTTGCCTTAGCTAGGGTACCTATGCATCGATGCAGGCTTGTCACGAGGCTAGAGTCCTATCCGCATGCACCAACACACGTACCCCAGATGAAAGGTCGCATTTGTGCTTCTCCACTCCAAGGGACACTGGGCCGTCACGGCAGCACAGACAATCATGACCGTCGCAGCCGTCTCGAATCGTCTCTCAATCCATTGATTGGTTTGGGGGCACCGATAGTAGAATCGAAATAAGAGAGCCGCCACCAGGATAGCTTGCCTGTAGGAATCAGTTCAAGGAAAAGGGAGACTACGGCGGCCTCGTTAATCTACCTAATCTCGATTCTGATTTCCGTCTTCCTTCAATTCAGGAAGTTTGGATCGATTCCCAGATAATGGGTTGATCGGTTGAAGCGACTGCCTTCGCTCTCGGCAAGGGGGTCTGAGATAGGTAGCTAAGGCACCCAGGTAAGGTACGGTACATCTCTACCTTAGTTGAGCCTTACCCCTTTTACCGTCATTTTCAACGTGTCATCCTCGGCTCCCTCTCACTTTGATCACAGCATCCAACGGCCCCCTTTTCTCCTCTCCAAATTCCACCATACATATACCCTGGATCGCTCGTTGCCCCCTCGAGGGCGATGTGATTGTGACTGCGTTACACTCGTTGGGCATCCCATATCAGAATTTCATTTTTCACATTTCCCGTCTCTCCCTACCCAACGCCCCAAACAAGTTCATCGAAATACTAGGCCCCGCCAGCCTCTTGGATCCCGCTCCATTCGTCACCATCGCCAAAGTCAATTGGCCGCTATTCCAGCCTGGGGCGCGGCCCGGAAGCTAAAAGAAGAAATCATGCTCACTTGGAAGCGACGCTTGTCGTCAGCTATCTCGACGGCGCCACAGGTTGGTGTTTCAATCAAGGTTGGTGGCTGACCTAGCTCGTCCGCCTCGCAGCTTGACCTCGCGATGTGATTACTCGATTCCTTCGATGCGGCTATTATCACCTCGGTACATTGTTCGACCACGAGCTCTTTGGCTGCCCTCGGACACACAACAGCACCCCGGCCAGCCCAAGATCGAACAATGCCGTCTCCATGGTTCTCGGGCACGGTTAGCTAGAAGTGCGGTCCAAGGTTTATCCATAGTCTTTATTTCTACATGAAACAGCCGAGTCTTGACGGATCGTCAGCCGTTCAACAAGTGCAAGATCTTCGTGTGTACAGGCATAACATGGATAAAACCGTTACGGTCCCGAGACATCTACCCCAGTCACTGTAAGGCGATAAGGTCAATGATAGTGTGATGGGGCCATAAGAATTCCCTACTTGTCACCGACCCGTGTTGCGAACGCGAGAAGGGTGAAGCCTGCGCAACACGCGGAAATCACGACACCCGCTCTCACGCCCTCATCATCAAGGATCATGGTTCCTCAACCAAACGAGTGTTGGCTATCAGACCGAGACCACCCACCCACACCTGATTTCCTCCCCCGGCCATTCTCCGCTTTGAACTCCAACCGCTTTATTGTGGTCCCCTCGACGCCATGTGGAAGGTCCAGGTTTTCAGAAAAAGCAAAGAAACTCGATTCTGCAAATTCTATTGAACCCAAAATGCACTCTTGGCTCCGAGGCGGGTAAGGCGGCATGCACCACAATTTCTCCAATCGCATTCTAGTTAGCTCGCTCACTCTCGGGAGCAGCTCCTAGCTTTGAATGGCTCTTCTTACGTATTAGAACCCGATCGTTCATAGGATCGAGCTTTTCAAACCTACAAAGCGCCTCGATCCGACGACGGTTAATGTGGCGTCCAAGTGGCGGCTTCAACATCTGTTACGCCTCAACACTACCGAGCAACGGCGGTTATCTTACCGTTACCAACCTGAGGGACGATCCTCCGCAGCTTTAGCATAAAGAATTTTATTCGAGTACTTGCCGGCCGTGCAGTCTCCAGAGTGGCGACAAGACACTCGCTAGTATAGATGCCAACCTTGTTCCGAGATCTTCCATTATTGGATGTTGACCCGAATCTCTCGGCCCTTCCAGTTCCTCACACATCCAATAGTTATGCTTCAGACCGAGAAGGTGTTGTCCCCTGTATTTCTCCTTAGACCGATGTCGCAATGTTCCCACAGACTTTCTCGTCCCAGCATTCCATGGTCACATCGATCGCCATAGATCCGCAGCTCCTGCGCAATTGCCCAACCTATGAAGCACATATCAGATGAGCTCTATCAGGGAAGAACCCTTAGGATGAAGGAAAACCCCCTATGATTGGACTCGGCTTCGAAGATGTCATAGAACGTTATAAGTCTCCACTGGGAACATGACGTGGTGTAGCAGTCATGGCCCTGGGTCCATGTAAACAACAAACAGCCTCCCGCTGCACAAACGTCTGCGGGCCGTCCCATGACTGCATTAGAATGCTTACTACAACCAACCAGATTGATGCATGTCGTAAACATATCCTTGAGAAAAGCAAAGTGCTGCTCCTTCATCTTTAGCTATTGCTCCACACACAATGACTCGCAAAACTCGTACGTTTGGGCACAGAAGCATGAAGGGAGGATCAACATTGCAGAGGCTCCTGTCATCCTGATACACGTGTCTATGAAATCTCAGGGGTCCAGCAGCTCCGTGTAAGAAACACCACATGTCCGAAGCCCTGCGGCTGCAGAATTGGTCTTCCGACGTCATGTACGTTACATTAGCTGCTGACCTTTCAGGACCCAGGGGCGCTTAAGGAGCGAAGGTGTCTTGTCATCTCGTGATCCTGCGGCCGACTATGCGACCGTTTGAGGCCCACGTCGGCTGTGGGACCTAATATATTGAGTATGGATGACCATGCAGGTGATACCGGTCTGCTCATTGTTACAGGCCACGGGGATAACAAACGTTAGCTCATGTATAAGGCCCGCAGATCAGCATAAAGTTATACGACTTATCTTCAAGCTAAATACCAGCTATAATCAAGGTATTGACTTACCGTATAACTATTAATCTAATAATTAAAATGCTTTTTTCCCTAGTATTAGGTAAACAAAGATCTATCTCTTTGTTCTCCTGTAGCAAGTTGCAATAGAAAACTGCGGCGTTTGACATTTGCTATCCCTGTGGGCTGTACACAGGTAGGTGAGTTTTGGGAAGAGACTAAGATAGAAGCAAGATAGAGAAGATGATAGGGGACGGGGTAGAGTGGTCCCGGCAGGTCTGGATTCACGGAGGGCCAGACAATACGCGCGCTTTCGGATCCCAGGGGTTCTCAAAACTGGTGAATTATCCATACGTACCGCAGCCTAGGAGACATCAAGCTACGAAAAAAACAAGTTCCAGGAGCCAGCTCCGGGCAGTTCTCGTCACACGTAAATCTGAACCCCTAGCCCGTAGGCCTCCTTCAAGCCGATGCGGTAGTGTGAACCTTCTCTTCTACCCAAATGGGATACTTGTCTAGGCTCTCGAACCATTGTATCACACTCCCAATCTGCAGGTCCAGTTAGCAATCTCCGGTGAGTCACCCGTCAAGCTCAGCTCACCAGGAAAGCCCATGATCCTAGGAATGTCGACAGGGTAAGTGCGTACACTATGCTCGCATCAGTACCTCCGAACCCAAGAGCGCCGCAGAGCGTGAATCCCAGAGCTCCGATGAAGTTCCAAAAGCCGATGTGCCAACCCAGAACGTCTATTGCAGGTATGTACCATCGACGCTGAACCTCGAGCATGAAGAGCAAACTGGACACAATAAACCCCGTACCGCCGACGACCTGTGGAGCCCAGTACGCTCCGTTCAACCCCGACGTCGAGAGCTTATCCTGGATAGGTGGTAGTGATGTTATGCCTGCTATCCAGAAGATGGTGGCTCCGGCCATCTGTGAGAAACAGGCTAGGAATCCTATCTCTCGAAAGTAGTGCGTCCTGAGTTCGTGCCAAGTCGGCAACCACTGCCACATCCGATCATCGGTGCATGAGTCCTCGGAGCTCGCCTCATGTTCTCGAGCAGCAGGCTTGGTGGCGACAAAGGTTGTCTTACGTGCATGAGAGTGGCGGCATCTGTGGTCTGGATGAAGCTTGAGAAGCCCATCAACAGACTGCTCAACGGCCCATCCGAAGCAGTCAGATCGGTTCTCATTCACAGCTTCCAGCATGAGTAGTACGGATCCAAACTCGAAGATGGTTGCGCCGATGAGTGCAGTTAAGCCGCCGCCCCAGTTTGTTTCCCCCGAGAACTCTGATGAAGGGTTTTCGACTGGCAGCCAGACAAAGAAACCATTGATGACCCAGACCATGGATCCTATGGTTCGTCAGATGTGGATTCATAAGCAGACACGACGAGAGCCAAGGCAAGCCCACGAGGACAACGGAATATCAGGATGCAATACTCACCTATTGTGAAGATAATGGCGACATCGTACGACACGTCCCATATAGGGTATCTCATAAACATCTTGCCGATCCCGCGCAAACTCTGCTTCCAGGTATTTGAGGGCGCGGGGGCCTTCGTGCTGTGCTTTCCCTGAACATCCTGACTGACGGCCACCGCATGACGGCCCTTCCTATTATCCCTACTCCTCCAGACGTATGCCACCTTGGGGGCTCGAGCTTCTAGCCGAGGCTGTGCTTGCTTGGACTCATCGGGACGCGCGACTGTCTTGGTCTCTGCTACATGGTAGCGTTTTGTCGGGTTCAAAGACTTGAGCGGGCCAGTTGTGTGTTGAGCGCGGTAGTGACGCCCAACGAAATGGTCGCGAGCCTCCTGCATGGTGATGAGCGGGTGGTCGAAATACAGCAGCAGAGTTTCGCAACCAGACACCTTTCATGGAGGTAGACACAATATTGATCTCACAACGCCATGACTATGGTTGGCTATGTTTCCGAAGCTCAATTGTGAACCTGGCCAAGGGCAAGTTCTCAGTTTCGCGCGTCGTTTTGACCCGTAACATTCATATCCCAAAACACGTCATATTTTCGGCACTATCGAGCCGCGTTCCAACGCCAGTGCAAGCCTGCTTGTCATCAGTCGCAGAATTAGCTCCCGTCCTGTAATATTTCCTTGAAACATAATCGAGTCAAAGAAAACGAGATCGAATTTTATGAATTTTCATCAAAGAATGGCTAAGAAGTGTTGTTGATTTAGCGGTGCATCAACTGGGCCTTGGCTGGATACCACCTCATCTAGCAACGGCAGACCCTATCTGGATACCCAGGGATTTAACTTGTCCACCTGCCAAATCCATTCGAGACCATTTATGAACAGAGAAGGCAAGGCATTTCCCCGTTCGTGCCTGGTACCATCCGATGCTACAGCTGTCTGAATGAGCCTCCGTCATTCGCCCGCCGGCTACCAGCTGTCACCAGGAGAGCGTTTAGTCACCCTGTGATCAGCTGTACCCCTTAGTCTTCGACGACTCACATCATGCAACCACACCAAAAACATTCATCAAGGCATATCTATCCACCATCATGTCACCGGGGACCACGCCTCCCCTTTCAGCCGTGAAAGCTCTCACCTTCGATCTCTTCGGCACCGTCGTGAACTGGCGCCAATCTGTCACCGACGAACTCGTCCTCCGAGCATTTCGCAAACTCTCAAACGACCTGCCAGAAGACCTGAAAGCGCGCCTTCAATCCTTAACCGAAGATGACTGGGGGCGGTTTGCGCAAGAGTGGCGAGACTCATACAGCAGCTTCACTCGGTCTTTTGACCCAGATCGGGATGAGTGGAAGACGATTGACGAGCATCACCGGGAGAGTCTGAGCGTTCTTCTCAGGAAGTGGAATCTCGAGGGCCTATACACGGAAGCCGAGATCGAGTCATTAAGCCTCGTCTGGCATCGCTTGGAGCCCTGGCCCGATGCGTCATCCGGCATCGAGATGTTGGGCAACACCCTTACGACGAGCACATTGTCAAACGGCAACACCAACTTGCTCCGTGACCTCAACGACTTCGGAAATCTGGGCTTTCGACGGCTGATCTCAGCGGAGAACTTTCGAGCCTACAAACCGAACCCGAATGTTTACCTCGGGGCGGTCCGAGAATTGAATCATCAGCCTGAAGAGGTGGCGATGGTTGCAGCGCACTTGAACGACTTGGCTGGTGCCAGAAGCTGTGGAATGAGAACCATATACGTTGAAAGGCCCCGGGAGGAATCATGGGCCAGAGAGAGTGAGGACTTCCGGCAGGCCGAGCGGTGGGTTGATCTTTGGATCGCAGAGGAGGAGGATGGTTTCGTGACACTGGCTCAACGGCTGAAGGAAGTCGTATGAAGGGGGGGACTGGGCGTCGGAGATGAGCATGCCATTGTTCGGTTACTCGGAAAGCGTTCCGTAGCTGATACAATGGAAACAAATGATCGACAT